>CAVLJG010001342.1:67897-197526 GCA_963669975.1 Acanthoscelides obtectus
ACGGTAATACCAAGAGCGATTTCCTGGAAGAGGATTGCCTAATGTCAGAGTGTTTTACAATACTTACCGACTTTTCTACGAGACTGGAAGTGTAACACGGAATGAACCACCTGGTGTTAATCCAGGATGATATCCTCCTGAAGCCAAAGATTTAATCCTCCAAGCGTTTCCAGATGATTCCTCTACAGTACTAGGAACATGCTGCTGATCTTGGTTTGTCGCCATGGAAGGTTTGGAGTATCATGCACCGTGAACGAAAATATCCTTTTCATGGTATCGGCGTACAAGGACTTGAAGATGTTGAGCCTATTCACAGGAGCCAATTTTGTCGTTTTCTCTTACATAGTGACATGAAAATGAACAGTTCCTGGAAATCATTCTATGGACGGACCAATCCAATTTTTCAAAGGAAGGCATTACAAATTTTCACAATTTGCATCATGGGCTGATAAGCAGGAAAATCCACACTGGAAAAAACACTTATCTTTCCAGCACAAATTTTCCGTTAATGTATGGGCCGCCGTCATGGACAAAGATTAATCGGTCCTAATTTTTTGCCTGCAAGATTACAAGGGCAACAGTTATCTACAATTTTGCAAATGATCTTCCTGAATAATTACTTATAGGAGTAGAAATTCCAGATGAATGCAAATTGTTTTCCATCACGACGGATGTCCAGCTCATTTCCGTTTTAACAATATTTCGACGATACTTTCGAAATAGCTGCATAGGCGGAGGTGGACCAATTCCGTGGCCTGCTAGATCACCGGACTTGATACCATTGCATTTCTATGTCTGGAGGCGGGCTAAACAGTTAGTTTACACTGAAGAAATCGTATCAAGATACCATTTTTAAGAAAAAATCGAGAAGCTTTTTATGCGGCAAATACAACAACTACCGAAGTAACACGTAGAGCTCGAGCATGAATTAGAAACATTGTTCTCACTTTGAACACCAATAAAGCATGTTTAATTTATGATTTAATTCGAAAATCCGAATATCTCGAAAACGTAAGACTTTGTACTGAGATACGTTTGGCTTAAAATACTCTAAATGGTCTGCCCTATCCCCTCCCCAAGACTTTGTTCGACCTTCCAAATACCTGTACATATACAGAATTTTGGTAATCACGAGTATTTATTTATCGTTTTCTTCAGTGAAAAAATACTTAGCCATTGTTGAAGAAATTATAGTCATTTTCTTATTCTCTCGAAACAATACTTACAATCGTTTTGCAGAGAAGGTAAAGGAGGACATGACATATGTACAAAAACCATCCTTATTCAGCCAAATAATGAAACTACCAGTATCTGCAGTTAACAGGAGGAGGTTTTATTATCTCTGCGATGGAAGCAACTTTTGAAAATTCTGCTTTTAATTATTTCTTCGTTAAACAACCTTTACCAAAACATAGTCGTCATGTGTAACTTTTACTTCCCATGGCACTGGTGACGACGTATTGTAATCGCGAAAAAAATCGAAAATGAAACTTATTTTTTGGGTGTTATAAGAGTATGATAAGTGCATCATAAAAACTATGTCACAAATATCTATAGGTTTGTCCGCTAATCCTTGACCCATCTATAATTTAGAATGTACCGCTGATAGAGAAATATTTTCAAAGACGCGTTTTTGAATATACGTCGCAATGTGGCCGATGGTGGATAACGAGCGTTCAAGGTAGCCATGGCAATGTTCATGGGCACCCGCAGAAATTTTTCTAATTTTTCATCGACAAGAGATAGCTTTTTGTGAAAGTGTACCTGACTTCAAATCTTAAAAATCCATGAAATTGTGCATAAAATTATGCCAAATGAGCAATTATTATTTGTATGAGGTTGCTTCACTGATTGGTCCTTAGCCAACTTTTTTCTCAAAGGGGCTAACTTATGCCGAACCTAATCCTTTAGGAACGAACTGATGACAGCGTTGCGTGGGACATGCAGAGTCAACCTGCTTGACAAAATGCCGCAAGTTCTATTATAAAGTTTATCTTTTTTAAACATTTCTGGGTTTAGGCAACAGCGGTGGCCGCATTAGCAGACTCTTTGGTCTCCTGATCAGTCGCTGTGCGCTGTGCGGTTTCGAATCTCGTCCCAGGATAAATTTTTCTCTTGGCTTGTCGAACGCGGAGGTACCACCCGGCGGATCTCGTAGGCGGAGCCAGAATGTGTGCATGTTGCATGCACACGTGTTCCCTCGCCAGAGTCCGTGTGGCGTTCCCCCTTTTCCCTGTATCCCACTATAGCCCCACGGTACCCAATGTGTGTTTAGGTCTTAGGCCTTCGTGGTAGTTGGAGTATAAATAAAAGGTTTGAATACCAGTGGTCTATAAATTACAGCAATTTTAGGCATTAGTATACATTAAGGTATATCACGATAATAATCCGCAATATCCTTTCAAAACCTAAAATTAGATAATTAGGATCCTTAAGGATACGATATATTTCTACAGAGCTATATTTTCCCTCCATACAAATATAACAAATTGGCTCCGGCCGAACATAAAGATGAATTTCAGTCGAAGTGCCGGATATATATCCAATCAGTAACTGCTAGGAGACTGCTGTGTCTCTTATTTACTTGCCAGTTTAATACCCGTGATTCCTTCTTCTGTTGACTTTGTCGGGTTATTATTTCTGTGATAAACTGGACGAAAGCCGATACTACAAATATAGGCGAGGAAGCACTTGGTAGTTTTGTGCGTATAGAGAAAAGTTCGAGAGGACATGAAATGAACCCCAAAATCAAGAGATGCTGATCGATGTATGCAGTCGATGGTGAAGAGAGTTTATACTTATGTTGAACTGCTTTGGCGTAATGTGTTTTTCAAATTAGTGATATAGCTTTTGCTCGTCTGTCCACAGTCAGCCAACCATGGACAGCTGTTTCGTGCTTTTTGGAAGCTCATCAGCATGGTGTAAATTTGGCCTCATATAGGTCAACAAACGAAAGCTGAACAGAATAACTATCCTCTATCCAGGATATAAGATTGCAGTACAAAATACCAACGGTTAGCAAAATTCAACCGCTGCAAAAGTGAAACAACAAGCGGTCCGGAAGAACTGTATTGCAGTTCGCATTTGATAGCCGGTTCACTACTGTGGCTACCACATGCCGTCGATTCTCGCCTTAGTCGATTCTGGTAATAGATGGCAATTTGTGCTGCTTTATTCCGATAGACCTTATACTCTGGATAGAGCCTATGGTAGTTGTTCAGCTTTCATTCATTATTCTATGTGAGACCAAGCCTAAACCATGCTGATGAGTCGTCAAAAACCACGGTTCGCTGTCTGTAGTCAGACAAATGAAAGCTACATTACTAGTTTGATTAATGGCGAGTAAATCGCATCTAATATACCGCCAGAACTGACGGCTTTTAGTGGCCACAGTGGTGACACGGATGTCAAATGCACTGCTCCGTTCTGGTAATAGATGGATGGCGCTTTGTGCTGTTCTATTTTTCTTGCTTTTTTTAGTTTATGTGTGACAAACATTTTTGTTTAAATTGATCCTGTTGAGCAGAGATCCGAAATAAAATATCTCAAAAAGGGTATGGTGCCCACTGAAACTGAAAAAGGTATTGTGGCGACTGTTGGAGGATGTGCAGTTTTTCATGAAATAATCAAAGGAAAAGGTAGTTCCAACAGAGAACACTGCATGGAATGCATTTGATTGCTAGATTACAACAAAAATGCAGCGGTCTATCAGCGAACCGTCCTTTGATAGCGGCTGACTCGTCATCTTTCCAGGAACTGCCCTTGGTGTGGCGGTCCTCTCATAGACGGCTCGGCACTTATTAAGAAAGGGGCCATTAGGTGTGGCCAGACTGACGTAAAACGTTTAAAAACTGCTGTTTTCATTTTGCGCTGGATGAAGCGCAGTTCTTTTCACATTTTGACGTCACAATCTCATAGGAACACGAATCGTTTCAGCTGTACCACTTGCGGAGCCAAACTTTTCTAGAGGATGTCCAAGCTGATCTTTAACGCAGTTACTATTTACTTCTGCACACATGAATCTTGTAACAGAAGGCCATTGTTTTTATCCACTTTTTGGAATCCAAAAAATTTATTACAGACTGTCAACAGTCAACAGTACACATAACAAGCACCTTATCATAGTGACAGTGAGAGGCATAAATCTGGAAAACTCATTCGTCGATGAGAAAATCTTTAAGGCAGTAAGACAAAATTAAAAAAGGTTGTTCGCACATATGCATGTGTGAGGGAGATGGATATGTACTAATTGATGTAGTTTTATTGAATTATTGTGACCCGTCAAAAACCGTGAAGAGACATATAACAGTTGCCTCTTTCACCTAGACTACCAGCTCGATTCCTTTCATCCTTCTGATATCCCTCGGGCCAAACAAACTTTTTTCTGTTTTTTGGAATTATGTTCCTATACGGTTCTGATCAGTTAATTGTACCAGATCGGAGAAAGAACATGTTTGCTGCTAGAATGAGTACTCGACTTTTTCATTGTATCTGTACATTTGTCGTTGTATTTGTTTGAAATTCTGATGTATTTACGTTACTTTTTTGCCGTTTTTCTTTTTTCTTTATTTGTGGGTTGAATTTGTTTTAAATGAGTTTGATCAACAAAACTAGAGCATAAACAACAAATTCGAAGTTGATAGAGAATAAAAAAATATTCTGACTCGACTAGATCCCTTTTAAAGAATCTGAATCTGCATATTGCCCGGTCCAAAATTCTGTTAATAATTGACTGATTAATTTTTCTACAACAAATTTAAAAAATTGCCCTTTTGGATTCGGACAGTGTTTCTCGTACGAACACATCTATCTCGTCAATAGTGGCAGCTACTGGGAAAAAGCTAGAGTATTTGTTTAGGGCTAAGAAGTATTTTTCTCCATATAACCTTCTCACTCCCAGATAAGACTTAGCCTCGAGTACGGCTCACATGTTCGGGAAGCAGCGGCCCGGACTACATAATACATGCTCGATGCTGTTCAGATGAGATGACTTTTCTCTAACGGACAGTTTTGGGACGCTTTACGCACCAACGCGCCATCAGCGAGGTGGCTGTCTTCCAACGCTATGTCAACGGGCTTTGCTGTTTCTCAGAGCTCACCTCCATGATTCTAACATTCTAACACTCCTTACGCAGTTCAAAAATCGAAATAACATAAGTTTCTTTGAGCTCCTTATAGCAACCGCGGTACCCTGGTATGTTGTAGGCTTCTGCTTTGTTATAAAAAAGTAGTTTTTTCATGATGTAAAACGCGTTTTAACCAGTTAACAATCTCAATGTAGGTATGCTAAACGCCACCAAGTATTGATCGTCGTCAAATTGAAAAACTATACTATCGGATACACAAAATCATTCCAAATAATCGCCTCGACCGACGCCTCCGATCGATTAGTCACCATTCCAATAAATGTGGTCACTTCGTCCCAAGTTTCATTTCGAATCTTGTTCAGCTGAAATGAATGATACTGTCGGTATCTGCATACAACAGGTAATGATACGCTACCACTTCTAGAGCTGAAGTAAGGCAAGTGAAGAATTCTGGAAGTTAAATCCACATATACAGGGAGCTACAGAGCGTTGTCAAGAACATCCATGTAAAGATTCATCAGGTAAAAGTAGTGAAAAAAGTTATATGAGTATGGGTCTGGAAATTCCCCGTTTTCCATAATACGACTGAGAGTGTCCATCTTTGATAGTTCATTTTATATTTTTATAAAATCCAAATATTGAGGGATGAGATTAGGGATGAGCTTGGCGCAAGAAAATATGTAAGTTTACATTAGCATTTACAAAATTGTTTTCTAAATCGCTTACATCAGTGGCGTTCGTGCTGGCGATTCGTTCATTGTTATTAAAAATAATAACTGAGCTGCCACACTCTTTTAACGAACATAAAACTCTTTTCAATCAAAATCAACATCAACATTTTTTTAAATTTTGAAATGGTGAAACTTGATATTTAATACCGGAACCGCACGCTTGCCAAATCGCCGCAAATCGTCACAAACGCAAACGTGCAGATAGAGCGTTTGGCTTGGTTTGCGTGGGTTTGCAAGCGCTTGTAGCCGATCCGATCGGATGTCGGTTTTTTGGTCGCAAATCTAAAGGAGTTTGCCACAAGCGTTTGTGACACAACCATACGTTTGTGCGCTTCAGTCTCGCTTATGCACTGGTGGCGAATGGGTGTAAGTTTTGCAACAATAATCTGTGTCCAGTTGGATAACAACAAAATGAGTGACTGGTTGAACGAAGAGATTTTGAACTTCCTGGAGCGGTACCAAGGAGAAACGTGCATTTGGCATACAGACCATCCGGATCACAAAGATAACAAAAAAAAGCTGGCGCATGGAGTCGCCTTAGCGCATCATTTAGTAAATCTCTATTTAGTTAATGCCTATTAAATTAAAAACACAAATGTTACTACTCATAATGTCAGCCCCTTGAATTTTGGATGTGATAGGTACTATTTTAGGAACTAAATATCAATTTCATTAAAACAAATACCATTTACCTGGTACGATTCATATGAATATTTAACATCCACCACCTTCTTGGTCCTACTTTTCGTTTTATCTGACTGTTTTTTTTTTGTTTTATAATAAAAATAGCTTAAGCCAAATGCTACGGCAGACACAAGTTCGACGTCCGTCATGTTTGCCTGTTGCCTTTTCACTGACACACCCGCAAACGTGTGGACGGCCACGTTTGCTTCTTCAAAAAAAGGCAAGCCTTTGTAGGGGTTTGGAGTTTGCGGCAAATGGCAAGCGTGCGGTTCCCGCATAAGAAGTATCATGACTGCCTCGTCAGTACCTTTTGCGATTAGTTTGATTTTCAATTACATTTTTGATTGCTTCGGCATGAACTCATTAAGTGTTAACTTTGATTTCGTATTTCAGTGTATAATCAGACTCTGGATGGTTAGCATAACACTTACCTTTAACGGTTCCCCGGAGAAAATCACCCAACGGGTCGCAACTCCATGAAAGACCTTTGTCATAAGAATTTCGGCTTATCAAATATAGTGACGAAAAGCTCGATTGCTACGTTGGTTGTATGATAAATTGTGCCGTCCCGTTGCCAGATGACGTCCATGCCAGTCTGTTAAACTTTTAGAAACCATAATCCAACGTTTGCCATTGACATCTACTTGCTCAATTTCGAAAAAAAGTGACTCGTTGCGAGTACATTTGCTTTTCCTCGATATGTAAATGCGTCAATTTTGCTTATTCGCATGACCTCTAAGGTGAAACTGCGCTTTACTTACTTTTAAGCAAACTTAAAACTATATTTTTGTTCATCATTAATGAAATTTCAGTTTTCAACAACAGCTTAACTGCTACCTCAAATTCCAAACGCTAGATAGTAACGTTATGCGGCACCCTGTATGTCATTTTCCACGTGTGAGTCAGAGGCGCAGCTAAGGCAATGTTGAAACCCCCTCAGCAGAGCTTGGAATTTTTTTGTAAAAAATGGTGGTTTTTGTAGGTTTATCTTCGAGCCTAAAAAATGACTTAAGCTGTAAAATAGAACACCCAGAAAAAATGTTATTTCTTTGAGTGAACTTTGTTATTTCAGAAACGCTGCTGATGGGCTTCGTATCGCATATCGCCACGTTTTTCACGGTGTCTACAAGGGAGGAATTAATTGAACAAGTTAGGAAGTAGCCAATATTGTTCGATTTAAGTCACGAAGACTATAAGAATTGCAGGAAAAAGGATAAAGTGTAGGATCACATTAAATTTAAGGTTTCGTCATAACAATCTGGAGTCATTCGAAAGTATACGTAAAAACGTTGGGGATGTCTACGTAATTCGGGCATTAAAGTATGATATTTTCTATATATATCCTTCTTTGTTCATTGATATCATGTATCCATTTATTCGTGTTCTTTAAACACAATTATCAATTATTATCATCGAAATAGTTACCTTTCTCGCCTTTTATCTTCTGCTAAAGCCTATAATAATAATAATAGTTCTTTGTCAGAAGACATTGTATAAGAAATCAAAAGACGTTTGAGAATATCGTGCAGATAAGAAAACTTGCCGTGCCGCGGTGGTGTAAACGCCCAGCTGTAGCACTAAATGCGATTTTCTGACTGCGCCCCTAGTTTCAGAGACCGTGGGTCAAGCTCTAGTTAAGGATTGAGCCCTCTAGTCTCTGTGTGATCGACATTGACTTATCAAAATGACATGACGTTGTCACTCTTCAAGTAGTTCTTTGGGGCATTGCTATAACTACTTTTATAGGAAAAATGGTAGAATGTCATAAGCGTTGTGTGTTTCTTCAAGGTACTTAATTATGCATACCTTAATTTATAATAGTTTTGTTTGCAGTTCGTGGCTTACACTTGAGCATGATGTTAATATCTTCTACTTTTTTTCCGCAGTATATTAGCTACGTAACAGTGATAAAAAAGGCAGAGACAGAAATAAAGGAGATGCATGTTTTACGTTACGTTAAGGTCGACGTCGGATCAAACCTTAATTGTATTGCGGGGGCACCGACGATTTGGAGTTGAACTGGGTTTTTTCAGAAAAATCACGGTATGATCGGCTTGCCTATTTAAAGTCGGATACGAAGGTTTGTCATTCTTTGATTGAGCAACCTTACACATATTCACCGTGCCTTATTTGGCTCATAACTAGAAGCACATATTCTGAAGAACTCGCACTTGACCAGAAAGTAAACCGCAGTATGAGTGTGAGCAACAGAAATATTAAGAGAAAGTAGCGTAAGTTTTTGGGGCATTTTTTTTGCTGGCTACTCAAAGAAGGGACTTCACATGGTATATGAGTCATCCCGAGGTTAGACCAAAATCTCTCAAACGCAAGCTTATATCGGATTTGACCAATATATTCGATCGCTAGCGAATTAATCAGACGTTAGACACGTATTCATCATTACATAGGTGTATAGGTATAGACATCCTTGATATCATGTGTGAAGCAAACTGCACTCCAATTCTAACATTCTATATCCAATATTTTTGTTCCAGCACTCCATGGTATACTTCTTCCATCACTATGAGCTACCTGTGATCCTTCAACAGGCTCACTTCCAACAGTTCCTTTTGCGAAACACAGCTCAACAGCAGCAGCAAGCTGGTGTGGCTGCAGCTCCTCCAGGAGGTGGTGCTCATCAGCAACTCCCTGCGGGCGGTGTTGTTCAAATTCAGCAGGTAGGACTCCAATTTGCCTCATCAATATTATGATACCTGCTTTTTCAGGGAGATACTGTAGCAAAAACACGTAACCACTCAACAAAAAAATGTATTTCTGGGTCGCGGTTTTGCGTTCATGTCGTTTACTATTCGCTGACTTTATCCGATCCCTGCCTTTATACAAGTGTGTTGCCCTCTCCACGAACTATTCTGGACATTTTGGAGTATCGGCGAGGTCAGTTTCCGATGTTCTAGGCGCCCTAATTCTGATGGTTGCATATAGACCATTAGTGTTTTATTTCGGATCATTTAAATGGTAGGACTATTTTGCTACTTCACACATCAATTGACGAACAGAAGACGGCAGGGGCAGCTTGGTGCAGAAAGAATGCATAGGTGGTGAAATCTCTATAAACTAAACCAAAAGGATTTTCCTTTTTGGCTTCTAAAACTACTGAATTCCTTTCTTGAGGGAATGAAGTTTCGGATTAAAATTATCAATATTTTGTCATCAACACAGCCAGTACGGGCCGGTGTTCCTAGGACCAGCCTATACTCGTTATTTATTCACGGAGTCCCTTGCCCCAGCAACTGTGAGTCTACCTCTACGCTGGCGACACCACACTTGTCACCCAGTCGTGTACTGGTGATCTGGTTCACGTAGGGTTGCAGGGTGGGGGGAGGAGGAAGTACTAGAATGTCGGACCGGTGTCTTATTAAAATTAATCATTTGAAGACGCAGGCTGTTTATTGTAGCAAGAAACGTCGCGGCCCCCCAGCCAAGTATCTTGGTGTCACCTTTGATAAAGGTATGACCTGGCAAAACATACAGCAGCATTCCAAATTGCGTTTTGGTAACTATATCCTTTGTTATATATAGATCCTTCAAATTGAGTTTGATAAAGTTATATAAGATGATTTTTATACCCGCCATTACTTATAAATGTGTAGCTTGGTATTTTCTTGCCAAGAAACTTGCAAAGTCTTCAAGTACTGCAAAGCAGGATATTACGAACAAATTGCTTCATGGTATGTATCAAATGAGATTACTACAAGAGACCTTGACATTTCTTACTTGAGGGATTATGTCAAGCTTCAGGCGCAGCGACGTTATAGTCAAGCGGAATCGGATAGCAACCCTCTGTTGCATGACTCAGTGGACTACATAGTGGAACAAGTTCGTAAACATCCAAGGCCACGGTTCGCGCTGTGATCAAAAATTACCGCGAACTTTTAATAAACTCAGAATTACACTCTAACAAGACCTGAATCAAAATTTGTTTTTAGTTCACCTCCAAATTAATCCGTGTACCAAGTCAAAAAGCCTAGGTGTTTCCTCCTAAAATGATACACTTCAGCAGGACTGACAGATTCGACTAATGTACATTAGACAGTGAGTAATGGGCAAAGGTCCTACAGACCGTCTAGACAGATAAATGAATAGTATAGGTGGTGAGTTTTCGATATATTTTTTTGATGTACCACGAAGTTGGGGAAAGAATCATCGTGCCTTTTTTTCTTGAAAGTCGATTCAGTAGCAATCATTGTGCTTGTTAAACAAAAAAGAAGGTCACTACAGCACTAAAAATTTGACAACCTAGGTCACTTCCAATCTCATGGCATCTCCGCATCGACAATGCACCGCTTCATCGCGTACAGTTGAGGTTTTTTTTTCAGAAACTGTAAAGGAAAAGAATAATAAAACATATTTGATTTCATGTCTCGTGCTGATTTTCTTTCATATCCTTCTCCTTTTCCGTACTGCTATGGTCAATTTTCGAGGAAGAGGAAAAAAAAGCCATGAAAACACTGTAAAAGCACGCTTTCATGCAATAAGTCAAATTTGTGAAATACTACACTGTTGTCAGCTGTCAACATTAGCACGAGCTCTTCCAAACGACTAGACCTATACCGTACTGATGGTTGCTACAAAGCATGAAGCAACGTTGGTTGCACCCGTACGGCTATGGTTGTCGAGAAGGAAAGCAAACAGATGATATTCCGGCCGTGCAACACTAATTTATAATAATAATGTGCCTTTATTCAAGTTTGCATACACAAAATAAAACAAAAGAATAATATCTTGAAAACTGAAAAAGTGCAAAATTGAAAAGGTGGAGTGTTACCCTAGGGGTATTTTTCAACTCAACCTTGAATAAAAAACTGTATCTATGTCATGAACATATCTAAGGGAAAACCCAATAATAAAGATAAAAATAAGTATCAATGATAGTCATAATAACCAGTCTGTAAGGTGTACCTAGTGCCTAAGAGAAAGGAACTAACAATAAAAAAAATGTAGTGAGTTTCAGATCATCCATTTAACTACGATAACTTTCTCAATGAAGCGTAGAATTAAAACTCGTTTGTTGCTGGTGCAGCTATCAACATCCTATCAGCAAATCATAATATATTTTTGAAGGTAACAAAAGAGTATTTTGTATCAACAATTAGTAGAATAAGAATGAAAGAGAGACAAGTAGAAATGTAGTGGGCGTAAACAGAATCTGCATATAGGATCCTTCACACTTCTGACAGATACAAATTCTTCAGCTTTTTCTTAAAGTTCAATAAAGAGAAGTCATAAAAACCATTTGGGAGACAATTGTATAGTTTGGCTGCGTTATATGAAAAGCCACGTGTAAAGGTTGATGTTGAGTGAGGTGGTATAACGATCATTCGCCTATTTCTAGTATACAGGGTGACGGGAAACTAGATCTGGAGCCGGTGGGGGGAGATAGTACAAGCCAATCTGAGTCGATTTTACTATAGGAACTACTGTCCGAAAATTAACCGTTTTTGAATTATTATACTAATTTTTAAGATTTTATAAAATTAACGTCCTTTATACGTTAACCAAGTCATAAAACCTGAAATTGGGTGTTTCATTTGATTTTTTTTTGTTTTACAATAAGGATATTCCAAAAATACGAGAATTGATACCCAAATGTACATTATTGACGTTATCTCATGCAGTAAGCTTCAAAATAGTTCGATTTTTGTTAAAAAATCTTCCTTCATCTCAAACGCTTCAGTTTACTAGAAAAAGTCGCATACAGATTTTTCGTACAAAATAATTAGAAAACATATACGTTTTATTGCCTTTCAAATGTGGTATAAAAATCACAAATCGATTAAGAATTGCCAAAAATATGACTATTATAAGAGGAGGAAGGATAAAGCAATAAAAATAGTACACTTATAAAATTATACCTTGATACAGGATCATTTGTTTGAAACTACATTTCTTTATTTTTATAATACATTTTCAATATGGCGCCCTCTATTTCTAATGCACACACGTGCTCTTCTTATGTCAGCTGATTTTATTACCGCCGAATTCCTAAGAGAGGCTTGAATTTCTTGAGCTGTATGTATTATCCTGTTTCTGAGGTCTTCTATTGTGGGTACAGGATTTTGATCAGAGTATACTAAAGTTTTCATGCGTCCGCACACAATAAAGTCCATAGGTGTGAGATCGGGACTGCGTACTGGCCATGGGATTGGTCCGCCTCTGAAACAGTTTCCGAATCGATGGATCGGTAGAGGCGGACCAATCCCATGGCCAGCACGCAGTCCTCTTATAATAGTCATATTTTTTGAAATTCTTGATCGATTTGTGATTTTTATGCCACATTTGAAAGGTAATGAAACGTAGATGTTTTCTAATTGTTTTGTAGGAGAAATTTGTATGCGACTTTTTCTAGTAAACTGAAGCGTTTGAGATGAACGAAGATTTTTTTAACAAAAATGGAACTATTGAAGCTTACTGCATGAGATAACGTCAATAATGTAATTTGAGTATCAATTCTCATATTTTTGGAATGTTTTTATTGTAAAACCAAAAAAAAAATCAAATGAAACACCCAATTTTCAAGTTTTATGACTTGGTTAACGTACAAAGGACGTTAATTTTATAAAATCTTAAACAATTGTATAATTCGAAAACGGCTAATTTTCGGACAGTAGTTCCTATAATAAAAGCAACTCAGATTGGCTTGTACTATCTCCCCCCACCGGCTCCGCATCTATTTTCCCATCACCCTGTATATGAATTGATATTTTCAAACTTTGAAATTCTATCTAAAAGGTATTCCCGCTTTTTGTTCACGAGAAATTGGTGGATTAGTGATAGGAAATGCAATTTTCTCGATCTATCTAAACTTAGAATGTTGAGTTGTTTGAATATATGGCTTATGTGATCAAACTTTCTTATACCAAAAGAGAATCACAGACACGAATTTTGTACTCGCTGTAATTTTAAACAATAATTGTTTAATAGAGCCGGGTCATATATGCTGTCACAGTAAGATAGGCGAGAAATTATAAGGGCATCACATAACTTCATTTTCAAGCTACTATTTAAAACACGACGCTGTGGATATAATTGCTTAAGCATATTATAGGCTGAGGAGGAAATTTTATTGACATGGACACTAAATCGCAGATCTGATATAAACCACAATCCCAAATTTTTGCTCTCACCCACTACAGGTAATGGTATGTTATTAATTTTCAGATTAAAAGAACGTTTTTGTTTAGAGGCAAACAGTATTGCCTTTGATTTGTTGGCATTAAGGCTTAGATTATGTGCAATTGATATATATTATAACATATAAATATTGTCGTTAATCAAAGAGTAGGAGTTCAAAATGTGATCAATCTGAAAACTGAAGTACAATAGTGTATCATCCGCATAATGATGTATTTTACAAGTTTTTACGTAGTTATGAAAGTCTGAAATATATAAAGAAAATAGTAAAGTGACTAATATGGACCCTTGTGGTACACCCATTGTAAGCATTATTTTGTCAGAAGATGAAGAGTTTACCGATACGTATTAGTACCTACTAGTTAAGTAGTCCCTTATTAAATCTACCGCATTATCTGCAAATTCAAAGTACTTGAGCTTCATGCACAATATATACTAAGTGACATATACATCCGAACACCCAGTTTAAATGGTTTTATTTTAATAAAAGTTGGTGAATGTATTTATCTTACGATAAATAATAAGTGAAAAAATGTTCAGCCTTATCAGTTGGACATTCCGGTTTTTATACGGATTTTTTTTAATTCACTAACGCTCTAAAAATGAATATTTCAGCCGCAGTAAAGAATCAACGTTGGCGGATTTTGGTTCTTGACATCCTTTACGATCGGTTACGATGCCTAGAGTACGGAGACCTGTACCATTTCGTCAACTTAGTGAGTTTGATAGGGGCCGTATAGTGGGACTTCGGGTAGCTGGACTTTCTTTTCGGGCAATTGCAGTTAGAGTGCAAAGAAGTGTAGACACTGTGGTTAGGTGTTGTCAGGCATGGCTTCGAGAAGGCCGTACGCAAAGAGCAAGGGGGACTGGACGCCGCCGTAGAACAACAGACCGTGAAGATCGCCGCCAAAGATTATTGGCCTTAAGGGACCGTTTCTCCACTACCAGGTCCATTGCAAATGAATGGTTTGCAGAACACGGAAGACCTATTGGCATGCGAAGTGTTTACCGACGAATGAGAAGTCTTGGCTTGTTTTCATACCGGCCACACTGGGTCCTCCCTTTAACTCGAGAACACCGACGTAATCGCCTTGAGTGGTGCAGACAACGGTCACTCTGGGATCAGGAATGGAACAGTATTGTCTTTAGTGACGAGTCTCGATTTTGTTTAGGCATTCACGATGGTCGTGCCAGGGTTAGAAGGCGACGTGGTGATAGGAGGAATCCACAGTTTTTTTGTTGAAAGACATGTTCATCACACTGTTGGAGTTATGGTTTGGGGTGCTATAGCTTATGGTTCCAGGTCACCTTTAATCTTCATCAGAGGTAACACGAACGCGTAGCGTTATATCCACGAAGCTCTAGAACCCCATATTTTACCCTATCTTGACACCCTGGCAGATCCAACTTTCCAACAAGATAATGCCCGACTACATGTTGCAAGAGTCACAATAGACTTCTTTCAACATAAAGATGTCACATTGTTACCATGGCTACCAAGATCTCCCGACTTATCCCCAATTGAGCACGTGTGGGATATGACGGGTAGGAGATTGCTCAATTTGCAACGTCCTCCTCAGACTCTAGAAGCACTTCGAGAGGAGTTGGTGGTTGCCTGGAATGAGATACCACAGGAGGACATTGACCACCTGATCAGAAGCATGCCTGGCGCGTTGGAGAATGCGTAGCATATCAGGGCGAATCCACACATTATTGAAGGTCAAAGGGCTTTAAAGCAGTGCAATCATTTTGAAATTTTTATCATTTACTTACTATGCTTCATTAAGTACTTATACAAAATTTTATTAAAATAAAACCATTTAAACTGGGTGTTCGGATTTATATGTCACTTAGTATATTATGGTGTAGAGTATCAAAGGCTTTACTGAAGTCCAAGAGAATTAAACACATAACATTACCTTTGTCAAATGATTTGTAGAAGTCATCAACTATACATGCCAGTGCAGCTGTCGTGTGGTGTTGGGCTCGAAATCCAGATTGGATTGGTGGTATAATTTTGTTGATCATAACAAATTCCAAGATTTGCTGCCTTATGATCATTTCCAATAATTTGGAGAGTATTGGTAAAATACTGATTTGTCTCAGATCTTTAATATCGTCTACTACAGATTACCTTGGGAATAGGGATGATTTTTGAAATCTTCCACTCTTATGGAAAAACAGAGTTTAATAAGCAAAAGTTAATAATATAGGTAATGTTGTACAGTAGATGATCCTCAAAAACATATACTTGGAAATACCATCATGTCCTGCTGCATCAAATTTAATACTTCTTTTTTTTAAATTAATGCAGCAATTACTGAGGTGAAAGAAAAAAAGTTGTTACTGCGAGGTTCTTGGAATGGATTTAACAAATCGAGTTGAGACTTAGTTCTATCAGCTTTTTGTAGATTTGAAAAGTAAGCATTGATTGTATCTGGATTAGAAAGGTGTTGAGGAATGGAATTTGTACTGTTTTTGACAACTCCTATTTGACGTAGCCGATGCCAAGTCATTTTTATATTTCTTTGTTTCATAGAAACCTCAATATAAGCTTTCTGCTCACGCTGTATGGCCCCTTTTGTGTAAGTTCCTTATAATAGTCCCAGTGAGACGGTTGACGACTTTTTTTGAACTTACAAAAAGCTTTGTCGCGCAATTTCATTAGAAGCTTTATATTATCCGTGATCCAAGGAGTAAAGTTTCTGGTTACTCTAAATTCATATACAGGGCAACTCATATCGAAAAAACGTATTAATTCTCTAGTTAAGAATTCGACCATTAAATTGACGTTGATGAAGATGTAATTGTATCCCAATTAATAAAATGCAGAATATTACTAAAACATTCATAATTGAAATGCTTCCACGTGTGGGCCTTAACGACTCTTGGCGGATCTGAAATCAAGTTTTTCTCGAAGATGTGGCACGAAACTAAAAAATGGTCAAATGTGTCATGCAGGCTTAGAGCTTCGTGGAAACTAATATTTAACGTTTCACTGACTATAATAAGATCTAACAATGTCTGTGAGGTAGGAGTTATTCTAGTAGGGACATCGACTATTTGTTTCAAGTTATATAAATCAAACAATTTATTCAATTTCTGAACAGCTGTGCCTTGGGTGAGAAAATCGATACTGAAGTCTCCAGTAATACAAATTTCTTCTCAGCTAGGAATCATTTGAGAAAGAGACTCATCCATAGCATTGAGAAATTCAGTGATAATGCCTTTAGGAGGCGTATAAATGACACCAAAAATGTGTGCTTTGCCATATAGTTTAGTGCGTATTCATAACTGCTCTAAATCCTCATTACTACTTTTATGTAACGTAAAATATTTAATGTTATTTTTCACATAGAACAATAAACCTCATCCCCTGCTGTCTCTGTCTACCCTCTCTACCTGATAACACTGGACAACAAACTTTAGTTTTTTAATTGTATCTTGTGGGAAAAGTGCACTTCTTTGTTAATTTTGGGGCGCTGAATCCAAAAATGACAATGAAATAAAAAAATTAGTTGCGGTTTAGAAAAAAAACTTTTTATTTTTAAGGATATATTAGAAAAAGTAACAAGATTCATATACTTATAAGAATCACTATATGCGCTGTCTTTTTGCTGTTCTTTTATGGATCGTTTCTGGAGCATCTCTACCAAGAGTCCAACAGTAGTCTGCAAGCATGGAAGGATTCCACTTTCCCTGGTACCTTTTTTCCATTGTTGAAATATCCTGATGAAAACGTTCGCCGTGCTCATCACTTACGGCTCCGCAATTGTCAGGAAAAAAGTCCAGGTGTGAGTGTAGGAAATGCATCTTAAGAGACATATTACAGCCCTTTTTTTGATACGATGACAGCATATTTTTGACAAGGGTTTTATAGTTGTCAGCTTTTCTATTTCCCAAGAAATTAGTGACCACCAGACGGAAATCATTCCAAGCAGTTTTTTCAATACCTGTTAAAGTGATTTCAAAATGTGTATCTTTCAAAATATTTCGAATCTGTGGCCCAACAAAAATACCTTCTTTAACCTTTGCCTCACTTAGTCTTGGAAATTTCTGACGCAGGTATTGTAAAGCTGACCCATCTCTATCTATTGCCTTGACAAAGTCTTTCATTAGGCCCAACTTGATATGCAGTGGTGGTAATAAATTTTTTTTCGAATCTACTAATACCATATGCTGTACATTTTTTTGACCTGGCTCTAGGAATTGATGAACAGGCCAGTTTTGTGTGGTGTAATGAACTTTCAAATCGCCACAAATATGCCATTGGTGCTCATCGTATTTTATGCATGTCAATAGGTACTTCATATTGTCATATGATTCTTTCATGTGAACTGCATACCCTATAGGAAGAGATGGTAAAATATTTCCAATATGCAATAACACTGCCTTTAAACTCAATGTTGAACTGTCTATAAACAATCTCAATTCTTCTGGGTTATAGTTTATATTTAAAGCCGCCAGTAAGCCGTTAATGTTACTGCAGAAAACCAAGTTATTCTCCATATTGAAAAATGGTTCTAAGTCTTTGTGGCGTTTACGAAAAACACATACCAAAACATCGTCTTCTAACAAGTTCCACTGCTGCAGTCTTGATCCAAGTAACTCTGCCTTACATTTTGGAAGTTCTAAGTCTCTTACAAGATCATTTAATTCTGACTGTGTTATTTTGTGCGATTGGTGGCATGACGTGCTCGGTATAAAATCAGGATCTCTTGACGTTGATGGGATATCTTCTTCCTGACGAATCACTCGATCGCCATGATCTGATTCGTTTTCTGATTCGCAAGTGTAGGATTCTGGGGGTTTTGGAATGTGATTTTCGTCACTGTGAGGCACAGGTCTCATCGCAGATGGTATGTTTGGGTAGTTAATAACCGATTTTTTTTTCTTGGACATACCTGTGGCTTGTCCAACACAAGGTACCATGCAATAGTAACAATCATCAATGTGATTTGTAGGCTCTCTCCAAACCATTGGGACAGCAAAGCGCATAGACCGTTTTTTGCCATTTAACCAGCTCCTCAGACTTGAAGCACATGTATTACAGCAGATGTGGGGTGCCCACTGTTTGTCTTGATCACCTATTTTACAACCGAAATAAAGCTGATATGCCTTTGTTATTAGTGGAGTAATAGACCGTCTCTGAGACGCAAAAGTCACATCACCACACACGTAACAAAACTGATCTGGATTGTTTACACACTTTCGAGACATCTTGCATGAACGCTGTCAGCCAAGTGAGGAAAAAATGGCTAATATAAAACAATATAATGTACACGTATGTATAACGGAACACAATCATGCCGATTACATCATCTTTCCTTGCCGAATATAAAAATGTAGCACGTGCATTCTTGTGAATTACAGTATATTAACACTGTCACAGCAGGAACACATATAATTACCGTATCTCTAAAACTTGAACTAATATTGAAAAAATAAGTTTCATTCCGGTTTTAGCACATTAAAGATAGTAATATTTTGTTGATTTTATTTAGGATATTTTTTGGCTGTTGATCAGTGTAATTATTCACTCCTATAGCATCAGAGCTGATATTCCTAGACAGCCATGCTTCTGAAAGACCTAAAACATCAACGCCAGAAGTAAAAATCTAATTTTTCAATGTTTCTAGTCCAGAAAATATAGATCGAACATTCAAATGTGAGAACAGCATCGCATACAAAAGAAAGTCAGTAAGACATGTTAGATACCAATGAAATCAAAGAAGGATACTACACATTTCTGATATATACGGATAAAACAACTAGTGATGATTGAACATGATTAAGAAATCAAGATAGATCAGTAGCCTCAAAATACTTATATTATTACACTTTCAAATGAAAGTCGCCATATTTCACTTAACTAGACTTGGATTGACTCGGGGGCTGGCCTTTAGAATTCGGTTTAGCAGGTTCCTGTTTCGCCTTCTTAGCCGGTGGTTTGCGGTCGGGTGAGATGCTGAGGCGTGTAACAGAGTCCTCTGGTAATATGTTGACTAACACATTGCCATTGTGGTGGTCAAATACGTCGCCAATCGGATCTATAATGGGTGTAGTTGGAGCGCTTGTGTTATTGTCTGTCTGCGTAATGAACATATCTCTTTCTGATCAACAGTATATGCGTCGCCGATTATTTTTGCCGAGTCTTGTTTCTCCTTTGCTGCTTTCCGGTGTTTTTGAAGGCTTCTATTTGTTTCTCGATCTTTTGGGCATAGATCGTGTACATCGAATACAGAACTGTTTTTAAGTTTGTGTACGTTCTGGAAGACCTCCTGCTTTTTGAGGTATGACACGAACTCAATTTTTGTAGGACAGCTCCTACCTGACTTAATACTATGCATATTTTTAAGGTCTCCAGTGGATATATTTATTTTTAATAGTGCTGTACTTCGGAAGCTAGTCGTCCTTGTATCAACTTCTAAGCTAAACACAAGTATGTGGTTTTTTTGTATCGCCATTTCCAGCTGTAAATTTTCTTTCTCCAAATGTTTACACACTGTCTGTAAATGATCTATTTTTGTGACGTGTTGTTTTATATGTTCTAGCAAATTCGCGTTTTCTCTTCTAATTTCTTGGATATCTTGTCTAATCTCAATGGCATCACTTTCCTTGTTTATTATTGTTACCAATTCTGATAGCAGTTCGCTGTTACTCAAGTCGCCACGACTGGTCATTTCGACAAAAAAAATAATAGTACACAACAAGCGATTTGCGTCTTAGAGGAAACTGAGCCTTATGTAATCAGTAATAATTCGCACTAGTTCTTCAATTCTCAAATTTTATTCATAAACGATGACTTACTGCTTTAACCTTTTTGTATCATATATGGCAATCTTTATGATTAGCATACACGGTGCGCCATCTATTACCAAATTCGACCACTTCGAGAGAATATAGCAGCTATTAGTTGGAACTATAAAGATTCTCAGTTCACGTTTGATAGCCCAGTCACCACTAGGACTGACGATTCTGACGTTACAGAAGATGTATTCTACTTGCCTTTGAACAAGCTAAGCTTAGGCTTGGTATACGGACAACAAACGAAAGTATAGCTGGCGCTTTGCGATCGATAGATCTTATGATAGATGCTATACGTTCGTTCGTTGTCCAGAGACCAAGCCTAGACCATGCTGATGAGTCGCCAAAAAGCATGAAACAGCTGTTCGTTGTTGGGTGTCCAACGAATGAAAGCATCATGCTTAGATTTCTAATTATTTCGGATATGAGAAATATAGTTGTGACAAATTCTCATAGGATGGCGCGTCTCATTTCACCTCACATCATTTTTTAGTCGCGCGAATTCAGTATTAGGTTAGCTAACTTCAGATAGAATACGTTATTCAATGGTAATAGTGACTTTGAATACTATTTACGAGATTGTAATGTTATCTATCTTTTGTTTCAGGTTGGCGGCGGTGTATCTCTCGTGCGCCATCGTTTAGCTCGGCTGTTGTCAGCTGTGCGTCGACCTAGCGTAACGACGCAGACGTCACTACGTCAAGTGGCGTCTGCGTCGACGTCGACCTCGCCCAGCGAAGACGATCGAGGTGGAGGGGGTGGTACCGGTGGAGGGGGGGAGACTAACACTGTGGGCGTTGGTACTACGTCGCTCACCTCGCAGTCGCACTCATCCCCGGCGGTCTTCAATCAGACGCAATCTAGTCAGACGGTAAGTTGATACTTTTGAAGCGCTTGGATCTACAATAGACTGCGAAAACCAAAAGCCCGCCAATTTCGGGCCAACAGTCAAGCTCAAAATAAAGCAATCTTAAGATACTCTTCAGGGTAATGTAAAGCAAGTTAGTTTGGAAATTTGGCGACCTCTAGAATTATAATTTTAACCGAGTTTTTGAGCATTGAATATACCAATTTTTAGGGCTCTTTGGACGATTATATCTCGAGAAAATTTAATGAAAGCATTTTTTGTTCGGAATGGTCAAATAGCTAAAGAGGAATGTGTCCGGGCAAAAAATGAAATTTATTTAAAAAAAGTTGAAAAAAGAAACTTGATTTGTGTTACTGTGGGATATGTTCAATGCTTAAAAACGCTGAATTAAACTTAAAACCTTGCTCTTCAAGACCATGAAGAGTATTTTGAGATTAGTTCATTTTATTCCGATTCCGACCTTATTTTTCAAGCCAAAACTGGTGAACGTGTTGCAGTTTTTTTCATGGTCGATTAAAAATTAGCTACATTTCAATAAAGCAAATTATTACAACGTTTTTGTTATATAGAATAATGATTTAATAGCCGTTCTTAAAAACATCGAATTTCATTTTATAACAAAACACTTCCCTCAGGCTAATAATTTTGTGGTAGAAAATCATACTCTTCTCTCCATCTCGCTGGACGTCATTTTTTATTATTTCTGTCTACCGTAAATTCGAGAGGAGAAGGTAACTTGCTCCTATTTCCGGTGCTCTGGTGTATAACTACCCGATCCTGTGATTTGTCCACACGCTATGTTGCGGATTCAAATGGTGGTGCAGTAGTTTTTGTTAGAAACCGGCCTCCTTGGTGGTTCTTAGTGTCGGAGCCTCTTTCTTACCCCTTTGGGGATTATTACACTCAACCAGCGGGGGGGGGAACCGCGTACAGGGTTAGTCCAAAGCCAGATTTTTTGAGAACTCTCATTGTTAGAGTTCTACCCTCCAGTTCTACCCTTCCGCTTTACCCACCGGTTTTAGGGTAACATCTGGGACTAACTACCAACGGAAGCCGTTCAATGATAGCCAACGTTTTTGTTTAATTATAGTTTTTTGTTTAATTATAGTTTTTTTTCTGAATAAGCTAGGGGGGGGGATACATAAATTCATTCTTATTAACCTGTTTTCCATGTTCTCCTTAGTTTTTTATTATTTTTTTTTTTGTTCAATAAATGTCTGTGTATCTTGTGAATTGGTATCTTGTTTAACGCCAGAATCTCAACAGTGATACTTGTTGTTTCATTTCCTAGTTTTTGGAAACTACGTGGTTCCCAAATACCCATTGCGCCCAAAAACCAAACTACAAAGAACCTCACCCTGAGGGGGCTCATAGCTACCAACTGAACACACAGTTTATTCGGGATAACAAACTTTTGGTTTTCGCAGACTGTGCCTGAGCCACATTTGGATAAAAACCGTATTTCGATCTAAAAGCGCCCATGTCTGATGTTGAGTTTTCCGACAATTCGCTGTTAGATATCGCTATAATTGCCAAATTGCTTTTTTGACCACGATATCCCACACATTTTTACACCAAGAAAGTTGTAAGCCACTTAGATTCCAAGATGGTCGCCAAACGGAAATTAGTCGATGATGGCTGCAATGGCTATTTCAATGATATAGAGAACAAAGCGGGTTCTGGATTTAGTTCGGATTACAGTGTGAATGAAAGGCACTATTCTGCGAGTGATAGTAGCTCTGATACTGATTCCCAATCGCTAACTTAGACGAATAAATAAATGTGTGGCTTATGACTTTGCTGCCGTTATAGATGTAGCTTATGCATTTGTTACGTAAGAAAATTATTTTGGAATTAGTTTCACAATACCACTAGGTAATAATTTCAAACCATCTTTATCCTTATTAATAACAATTGTAGGCCTGCAAATAACCCAAATATTTGTCAATAATAGGTAATTTTGTTATGAGCAGCTCATGTCCTTCTTGACCGAATAAATTATCTGTGTGGCTTGTTGCGTTGTTCAGTTTTCAGGAACATTATCTTTTTTTCGAAATAGAAAACGCATATGACATAGATCTAATCGAAAAGCAGAACTTTTAAGAATTTAGCTCCATATCTGTCAAAAGAACTTTATAACACCCAAATTATGTTTATAAACCAAACCATCTAGAAATTACCCTTAGAGTGCAACTTTTTTTCAAACAAGCACCAAGTTACGGTATTTTTAAAAAATTGTGTTGACTGTATTTTCCGCGAAACACACATCAGTAATCAAAAAAGGACTATTGACCTTCTAAATAATATTTTTCAAAAAGTACAGGATAATACTATTTTCATCCACGTTCATATTGAGCCTCAGCAACTTGTAAAACATGCAAAATTTATCATAGCTTATACCTACTGTTCAATAAATACGTTTCATCGTTCATAGAAATATTTGGAACATTACTCGTATTTCTTTAGTGATAGTGCTCTAGCTGGAAAAGAAAGCCGCTACGGACTCATGTTCATATGAACATTTAGTCTTCAAATTGGCCACGGATTCGATGATTAAAGTTTGTCTACATACTTTATTAACATGCTGTATTTACATTTACGTCATTCTGTCTACGGGATTTTCTAAATCGGATCTATTTCAACAAGTATTTCTCAACAAATGCTTAAGTTGCTAAAGGTTAATGTGTGCTTACTGAAACAATAGCTTATCATACTTTTCACATGGTGTGGTTCATTATAGCGCTACGTTTGCCCTTTTATAACATCCGATTTAACCAAATGCTAATACAGATAAAGGTCTGTAATTATAAAACTTATGTGCGGTGTAACAGCGGCAGAACTTGTTAAACAATGGAGAACGTCATTACCGTCCATTTTATGATAAATTTCAAATACTGCTCTGTGCCTAATGCTTGCAAAGGCAACAGTGTGTGCTAGGCATTTGCACCCGTCTAAGACGTCAAGGTCTCCTGCTATGTCCACGGTGACATACCTGCCAACGGCCTTTCTATGAGATAAATAAACCAGCGAGGTGCCGGATGAAAACGTCACGGACGACCAGCAAAATGCACTCGCAAAACCACAACAAAGGAACGCTTTAGCCGTCACTTATGAAAAATATTCAAGGCGGTGAGGTAACGTATCTCCTGAAAGTTTTGGCATAAAATTCATTGGCTTTAATTTGAACAAACACAAAATAATATCAAGTTGCCTTGGGAAACACAAGTTTGTCTACTTACTTTACTGTTAGTTGAGATTTATTTATTTTGAAGTTTTCTCTTTAAGATGTCGTATGAATTAGAAATAAGAAAAAATATCAACAAGTCGATTGGGCGGGTACCCAAAGCTGAAATCTGTAGTGTATTCCAGAAAGAAAACATTCCAGCATTTATCGAACAATAGCGGAGTGTGAGCAGGTAATACCATGACTGAATCTCCCAAAAAGTAGAAGGCCACGTGCATTTACTGCACAGAGGGCAGAGGGATTAGTGAGAAGAGCAAAAAATACATATCTTCGCAGAGTACGATATTGTTGGAATTGAAAAGGAATGGTCCTAAATATGGAAAGAGACTTTACTGCCCCAAATACCCTCAAGCGCAACTCCTTCTTCGCACTTTGCCAATGGAAAAATGAAATGAAGGGAAACAACAGATTTTATTCGGACAACGTAGAGGAATGCCGTAACAATATTAGATGCAAACATAAAGCGATAAAATCCTGGTGTGGTGCGCAGTTTCCAACAGGGGTGTATCTCAATCTTTTGTGGGGAGAGTGAGGGGTGAAGCTTTGAATTTTTTTTATACTCCAACTACCACGAAGGCCTAAGGCCTAAACACGCATGGGGTACCATGGCGCTATAGGGGATACAGGGGAAAGCCACACGGACTCAGGCGAGGGAACACGTGTGCATGCAACATGCACACATTCTGGCTCCGCCTACGAAATCCACCGGGTGGTACCTCTGCGTTCGACAGTCAGAGACCGTCTACCACCTACGTACAATCACAAAGTCCATAGCCAAGAGAAAAATTCGAACCCGTACAGCGCACGGCGACTGATCAGGAGACGGAAGAATCTACTACTGCGGCCACCGCTGCTGCCAGAGCTATATTGATAACTGGCTTTCCAAATTGCTTTGGTTTATCCACGAACATCATGCTAATGACCATATCATTTTGGCCAGACCATGCTATTACTCAAGAGATACCCAAAACTGGCTTCGACAACCCAACATATATTTTGTTTGGGAAGCCCAAGATGAAAAACAATTAAGACGGCGTATTTAAGAAAAACTGAGACAAATCGATCGGAATTCCGTCCAGGACCTCATGAGAGACATTCGAGGAAAGTTTCCTCAAGTTGAGGAGAGTGGGCCACTCCATATAACTCAATAGTATAGTTTAGTTAAGTATTGAGTTTTAATTTATGATAACTAGTTAGTGTTTAAATAAATTTCTTCATTAAAAAAAACCGATAAGTATTTTGTGTCAAAACTTTTAGGACATACGTTAAAACTGAAACACGTACACAAACGAACGAGTGTACAAGAAACGGATTCCACATGTATGTTAATCCCCGAATACTGTGCAGTTATGTATGTGTACCACCTATTAATAAACAATCACAGTATTTGGTTTAAGAGTCACCAAATTTCTTCCAGGTGCCTGCATCAGTGGAGACATCGGAGTCCCAGACATCGGCCGGTCGGCCGACTGTCATGGCCTCCGTCCAGACGTCAGACAGGAGCGTGCGCCTTCCCTCGGGTGGACCCGACAGCCCGTAAATAAATACCCTCGCCCCCCAAGGGCTGCTTAGGTATCGGCAGAGACGTTGTCGTCAGTGATGATGACGTGTGATGATCGGAATGCATTGTTACGTTACGTTTTAAATGGTTCGAAGTACTTACATTCAAGGTACGAGGTACGGTGACTTTTAAGAAAACCTGCTTGTTGATCTCGTTGAGAATTTAAAATAGAATATATTCGTATAGGTTCAAGCCTCAAATGATACTTGGCTATGTTCAAGGTATCCTACGAGAAGATAGCTCTAACCTTATACTGCTTCCCGGCGCCCAAAAGGGATCTAAAAGATAATGGCGCGATCCATGAGTCAGTTGCAGTACACAAAAATGAATTAAGAATTCTGCCTTTTCGCGCCTATTTTGATTGGGTATCTTCAGGCAATCGTCAATGAATTCCACATGAAGATACCCAAAAAGGATTGCAGATCTCAGCGCCATCTATAAGATAGTAGTAGAACTCTTTTCAAAGCTTTTATAAGCTTATTTTTTTGTTCTGATAATGACTCATAGATGGCGCTAATATTTTTCAGAACCCTTGTCTGGCGCCAGAATACAGTATATTTTTTTTCTTCAGGTAGAACACGTTAATCAATGGCTCAAGTAACAAAATAGAAGAGAGTATCGTAACGTATCGTACGCCACTGTTGACGCAGCGTGTTTTCGATTAAAGTGGGCTCCGATTGGTACATAAAGATTAGCCATATTAGCAGAAGCGTACGTTAGGTTCCAATACTTTCTATTATTTTGGTACTCGACTATAATTAAGGAAGTGTCCTGAGGGTAATTGTTCCTTGGAATTAGGTAAGCTTGGATATGAGTTCCATAAAATTGATGTAAACAATACACACTTGCTTATAAAAAATGGCAACTTTGAGCTAAAAAATGTCTAATATCTTTTGTGGCAAAACTGTCGAATTTCCATCAATAAGTTGTCCTTTCAAAGGTAATATTCATTTTCTATCTTGAAATTGGCGGAAAGGTTTGGAAGTCGCACTATTTCATCGATTGATTCGTCGGTCATGGACATGAGCATTTTCTACCTGCAATTCCATCCTCCATATCGTATGAAATCTAAAATAGGAAACAAATTATTTTACACATATCCTCACACACAAGTTCAGTTAGTATACTCCACTGCATAAGTTTCTTTCATACTACCGCATCGAAAGTCATAGCAACAAATAAATTACCTATTAAAAAACACAATAGTGTTGCCCATACGCAAATACCCTCATACACTATCACCTCTTGAGACGACATTCGTAAAATATGTAAAAATCTTCCGTACGAGCTTGTTTGTTGATTCGTACTATATTTATGTAACACGTTATCTATTAGCGTTCTTTCTAAGCGTATAAGATATCAGTGTTTCATTGATAACAACTCCTAACTGTCCAACACTCAATTATCGAAAATTTAAGTGTAAAGTAATTTCCGGGGATATGGAATACCATTTTTGTTGGTCGAGATACTCGTAAATTAAAAATAACACAACTACCCTGTCTCATATCTTGGAAATTATTAACTAGTGGTATTATCGAAAAGTATCGCTTGATGAATTTAGGTATAAAGGTGTGGTCCCCAGATACAAAACAATAAGTAAAAATTGGCACTACTACACTGCTAAACAAAAGTGGAGGGTAAGATATGTTAAAGGAAATGAGACAAAATGAACAGAAACGAGTCTAACAGATAACACACTGCAACGATACTTCATTATTACGACTCATGGTAAAGGTTTCCTGGCATTCCTGCATTGTCAGAAGCTGATTTAGTTTTCACATAGGTAAATAGTACCAGTTCGTCATCATCTGATTTGTCGTTTACAATAGCAGGCTGCGACTGAGAAGATGACGATGAAGTTGACAAACGGTTTTGTCTTTTCCTTTTAGGCGCGTTCGAAGAGCCTGGAGCAGCTTCGTTGGTTATTATCTTTCCTGTGACCTTATCGCATGAAACATTAATCGACTCCTCTAGTTCATCTTTGTTGGGCGTTGAGGTTATTATTTTCGCCTGTCCACATTTTCTGCCTCTTGTAATAATTTACTTTTTCAATTCTGGCATGGGTATGACATCTGTGGAAAGAACATTTGGAAGACTTGTATTTCTGTGATCTGCAGTCAGAAAAAACATCTCTTCGTACAGGATATATCTTAGTTGCACTGAACCCCCTAATGGATATCTCCGCTGTTTGTACCTTTAAATACGCTCGTCCAAAAATTTCGCATACATCAAAGTTGTTATAGCCCGATTCTTACTTCTTCATTGTCCAATGTTTTTAGTGCACTCATCAGAATTTTGTCCAGGGGCTGCATCTTATGTGTGGTATGCGGTGGTACGCATATTGTGGGGACACAATTGTCTCTTGCCTTAATACTCACATCTAAGTATGTGTATGGTGGCCATCAAGTACAAGAAGCACTGGACTTGCCTGAGTAGGTTTGGTTTTTGCATCTTATGTGTGGTATGCGGTGGTACGCATATTGTGGGGACACAATTGTCTCTTGCCTTAATACTCACATCTAAGAATGTGTATGGTGGCCATCAAGTACAAGAAGCACTGGACTTGCCTGAGTAGGTTTGGTTTTTGCATCTTATGTGTGGTATGCGATGGTACGCATATTGTGGGGACACAATTGTCTCTTGCCTTAATAATCACATCTAAGTATGTGTATGGTGGCCATCAAGTACAAGAAGCACTGGACTTGACTGTGTAGGTTTGGTTTTTCCTAAAAAGTGGTCAAACCAACGCGTGAATAAATCAGTAATTTTGACGCAACTATAGAAAATCGGCAAATATAAAGTAAATCCTAGAACATTTTTCTACGTTTAAACAAGATACTTCTGTTAATTTATTGTCGTGAAATATGCAATATTCTATAATACCCGAAGGATTATTTTAAAGAAATAACTAACAAAACAAGTCAGCCAAAAGCAACGTTCAAAACTCTTGAAAAGTGCAATACTCAATGATGCCAACTGCTAAAATTCAAAACGTTACCAGTTGAGTCAATTCACATAGGGAACCTGTAATAGACTAAATTATACTACTTTAACTACCAAAACATAGGTGACGCCTTCTGTTTCAATAATAAAGCGTATTCCATATTACCCGGTCTATTCCATATTCCCAGAAATTACTCTATATTAAATTAATATGCACTTACGCAAAAACAAAATACCACCTTCGGCGAAAAAACAATGAGACTGATTTTTTATTTGCCCTAATCTCAATTCTTCTTCAAACATCAGAATTATGCCCTTGGGAACAGTTCCCGTGAGCAGCTGCATACCTTTGGAGACCTTGTTCCCAGCCTTGGTAGCAGCACTAGAAGTATTCGACTACTATCGACTTCAGCGTCCGTCACACTGCTTTGGATGTTTTCTAAAGTGCCAAATGACATCCTTTCAGGACATTTTTCAGTTTAAGAAAAAGGAAAAAGATACAGGGACTGAAATCAGGTGAATGGGGGGCTGGAGAACCACATGAAAGCGTTTTACGGTCAATTGTTCCGAGCTCTTCCTATTTAGCTGTTCACTCAACATTCTCAATGTTAGACGATGATCTGATATGACAAGGGTGATGTTTTCGTGTTGTTTTCGAGCAGGGTCCAGCTTCTTCACTTTCAAAAATGATTTGCGCTATTGAAAAATTCAAGCTCAGAATTAGAAATGTTCTCCATAGGCCTGTTTCTGCTTTACAAATGTCTCAATTGCCGATCTTCCAACCGTAACAAAATTTAATGGCACAACTTCACTAATCCCAGAAATAACGTGGTTGCCGGGCGGAGTTAAAACTCGGACCATATGAAGGACAACTGCGCAGCGTTGTCAGATCACTTGCAGTGTTGCCAGTCTCATTACTTTTTTACCACACCTCGTATATTTCAAAGGCACATAACCCGACATAATACATACTTTATACAAGTATTCTTTTCACTATTTACCTTGCATAAAGACGGTTTGGTGCGCTAGTGCGATACTTCGAGACATAGGAAAATAAAACTATATTGAAATTCAAGTGTAATTCTAATGGAGATCTCTTCTACTGCTTTCCTAATTTTCCTCCTCAACCCACTTATTTTTCAACCTTCTGTCAAGCCGAAAATACCATATTTCTCCATCAAAATTCGAAAACGTCATTTCATTTTCTTATTCAACTTTGAGCGAAATTAAAAATGCTGCGATGTTTGAAAAAACATCATAAGATATCTAGGATCCGTTTTTGAAGATGTATTGATTATTAAATATATTTATTTATAGATAGATAGAAAATAATTTCTCCATATCTTTTAGATAGAGAATTGAAACGGTAAAAATTGTTTGAATGACACTTTTAGTTTCCTCACCTGTTTTGACAGTTTTTTTGTTGGATTGTCCTCCAAAGGGCCACTGTACAGAGTCAATACTCTTTCGTGTCCATTGAATTTGTTGACCAAATGTACACTGATGTTTTTTAGGTATCATCGATTTGTTTTTTTTTGTAAGCCACTGCACCTTAAGCTTGAATGTTGTACATAGTGGCGCATGCGTGTACATATAATAAGATGCTACTTAATTTGTATCGCTTTCAAGGAAAAATGTAAATACTGTTATTTTTGTTTAGTAGGTGGATGTAGATTAATAATATTAAATAACATGTTAACACAAAATGCATTTTTATTCAAATCCATTGAAGAAGGCGATGCCATTTCTCTTGATGTAGGCTCAGCAAAAGCAAACGGACAGCAACTCAACTTCGACATGGTTTCGACATCAGTTGCATTTATTTAGCATCCTCCCCGACAGCAATATACTCTGCATTGACACAGAGCTACAATACAAAAAGCATGTAAATTTGTTATGCAGTATATTTTCAAGTAGTTTTATCCGCATAGGCAAATTAATGTCAACTCCACTAAAGCTGAAACTGTGTGAAACATTGATTATATCAAAGATCTAACTATAGACAAAAATATGTGACTTGACCTAAACATACCTCAGTCCAACAATTGATAGTTTGCGAGATACATGGTGTTACAATTTTATTTTCTATTTTTCTTTATTGCTTGAGAAGTATTTCAGATTTTGGCATGAAACTTGGTGTATGGATGTCTTCTAGTATGAGAAAGAAGAATCCGTTTTTTGTATCGCCAAAGTTCTAGAGGGCGCCACTTACAGCGCTTTTGGTAAATAATTTATCATAACCTTTTTGTGCTACCCTGTATACAACAAGTAACCGAAAAATCTTATTTTCTCGCATTTCCATAACAAAAAAGGTTTACTTATCAGAAGTGTCTAAAGCTAATAGTTTTCGAGATATTTGTTTTTAAAGCATTGCACCTTGCCAATGCGTACATTAAACGCATATCAGAATATTCATCAAACGTGTGCTCCATGATGTCTAACAACTTATTGTCAACTAAAAATTATTCATGTTTAAGGCAATATTATGACAAACATTAGAAACCCAACGCTATTCGGATATTATCCAAAGCAACTTGAAGAAACCTGAAGTCTCACATATATTAAATCGTATAGTCTAGTCTGTCCTGTAATCTCTGGAATAACCTGTTGGAGGTCCGTTGGTGGTGCTAACCAGCCCTCATATGGTAAAATGTAGGAATGTAGCAGATAGCCAGCCAAAGCGGTACTACATTAAGGTTTCAAGCGATGCTCGGTTCAGTGCAGCAGTTTATCTTCCGAGGTTGCAGAATGTAGTTCTGGTCAAATCCTGGTCTCAGTTATGTACGAAGAATGAAGAAAAAGAGAAGAAGGAAAAAAGGAAAGAAAAAAAGGCCTAGGGTGTGATAGGGCAGCCATTAAACTGGAGGGACATCTTCCAATCTTAGTGATCCCACAATACTAGTGGTGCGAACGCCTACAGCAATTGAGTAAGCGAGTAAGTAGTAGAGAACCTTCTAATTCGTAAAATCTATGCAACTATAATTTACAACAAAAAAAAGGTCGTAACAATGTGCATATTCTGGGTATACATCTCAAATTTATGTAGAAGTAGTAGGAGTAGCGGCGGGGAAGGGAAGCCTGGCAAATAAGCCGCCTTTGGCCCTTTGTGCTGACCCCATAGTACCAACACTATACTACTCCACTAGTCATCTGCTGGTTGTTGATATACTAAACCAGCTCCAGCAATAAAATGTACCCATCGATGATAGTGTACCCACGTTCGTGATATAGACAACACACAGGCACGAAATCAACCTTTTAGGTGGAGATTGGAACCCGCGAGCCCTTGGCTGCTAGCTAGCTTGGCGCGCTAACCATTGAGCTACCGAGGCCCCCCTTCATATTTCTGTACTATATGCATCAAGATATCAGTTTTAAAATCATTAACAACAAAAATAACATTATAAGGTTATATGCCCGAAGTCACTTGTTTGAAAGTTTTCTCGTTTTCGACCAAAACCATCGACTGAATTCACATTTATATAATTGATAAATATTTTTAAACATACGCTAAATATTTTAAATATATAGCTCGTCGTATAAATAGTATAAGGATAGATATACACGCACGACACCTATCTTGGAAGGTCAATTTATTTCGAAGTGAGACAGCGCGAAGCGCCATCTTCGGTAGACACACACTTTGGATAGTGTATAGTTGTTATGCTTCCGTTCGTTCCCAGAGACGACCAAGCCTGGACCATGTTGAGGAGGAGCGAAAAAGCACGAAACAGCTGTCAATGGTTGGCTGTCTTAGGTCGGACGGACGAAAGCAGAGCATATTTGTTCCATCAATTGTTTTAGTGAAAAAATCCATTTTGATACCTGGTGGTCACATAAGCACGTGAATTCTTCTACAAAACCGATTCCTATTCTATGTGTTTTTTACGATGGTCGATTCATGGTTTGGTTCTAAAACGGGAAATTCGACGTTCCCAGGTGTTCGCTTTGCTCGGTATAGGTATTACGTGTCATGAAAAGTGGCACTATGTTATTTTTTTACTTTGTATAGGTCTTTTGTCATATTATAAGATGTCAACTTATAACTAGCTGTTGTTCACGTGATGTGCACTCGTTCTGTAGCTGTACGTCATGCCTAAACGTCTTGACGCTTCTGCTATCAATGTTTGACCTTGATGTTATATAACATCTACTTCAGAAATTACATATGCAAATTTGCTGAATTTCAAAAACGAGAAAAATAAGAAGAGACAGTCCCTGATTGGTGAAGTATGTTACAACCAACACGTGAGAAAGTATGCCACAGACAAGAATATTTATGAAACCTGAAAGACTGATTAGCTATTATATATCTCTCTTATATTATCTTTATTTCCTGTCATTAGATGTGAGGCACTGCGAAAAAGTTTTGTGTGTGATGCATCATTCCTGATTTTTCTGTGATGTAGCTTAATTACTCACAACGCGTGCGCGGTGGTGATTAATCCCTCTCAAAGTATTTGAAAACGCAAAAAAACCAGGAAATAACGTAATTTATAGCTTTGAAAGGCAACACAAATAAACCGTCTGGTACATCTAATAGATGGGCAGCATATTCTATATATAAGTTCGAGTCACATAACTTTTGATGCACGTCATCGGCTTCAAATCACCAGTGATGCCATACGTCTTCAAAATTGGTATGTTGTAGGAATTCTCAGCATTCGTCATCTTTCTCATTTTCTCTGTATAGCATGTAAGTTGAGAGTGACGGAAAAATTACGTATTGAGGTAAGTCGGAGATAAGTCCATATTGAAGTACTGCTTAACACATTACAGAAGATAGGCTTTGACAATATGAACTGTCATGTCAAATTTGAAACATCCTGTGGTATCCTGATAACATGATATTTCATGTTTCCTGTATTGTGCTATTTTTAACCTCATAGTTGAATGTCAAAATGACGATATTATATTATTAAGCCTGTGCATAAGCGGCAACCATGTAGACATATTTGTACTCGGTGAGACATGCTAATATATCTTCTTCATTTTCTAGCACATTAAATTTATATGACTTGCCATTTTAGGTAAGTCGACCACCAATCGTGCCTTTTTGTGACGTGAATAAAATGATATGTGATTTCTACTATACAGGGTGACTTTGAAGTTGAGTCATTAATTTTCGGATAATGATTGTAGAAGGAAGATAAACCAAAATATGTGTGTAAACAAAAAAAAAATATTAACAAAAAATGTTACCTTGTTTTATAAAGTATCCTCCCGACAAGTATTTGAGTGCGGACCTGTATTTGATCGTGCGGTCTTGGAGCACCGGCATGCCCTCCCCTGTGAGGTCTTAAGTCACCTGATTCACGAGCCCTTTGTACTACATTAACAAAGGCACGAGGGGTTGGTTGCACTCGATTGGGAAACCGATCCGCATAAATCCGTGATGCCGCGTAAATAAGAATCATGTCCACAAGTTCAGCATTTTCGTAAACATGTGCCATTTTAGATTTCGTTTGAGCCACGCAACAGACACCACTATTCACTCACGCGTTACCGACTGACACATTGACTGAATACAACTGAATAAAAACATCGTGATAAGCGTTTCAAATTCTTTCGCTTTTTTGTTTCCGATGCGATGAACCGATAAGGCGGATTATAACCAAACACCAGCACATAATATTATTATTGAGACAGGGCGGTACTCAAACTTCTAAAGGGCTATAACTTTGTTACTTTAATTTTACCACAAAAATGTTAAAGGAAAAAACATTTCTTTTGATCAGATATACTCACTGTTAAAATAAATGACTCAACTTCGAAGTCATTATATCATTCATATTGTTCACATCGCAAGTATCACTGATTTTATATACTCGTACATGCAGACCAATGCACACAATCATCCAGATCAGTACACAATATCGTTACTAGTAGAACACCTACTTATTCATACAATAAACTTACCAGACTGCCTGATAATAAGATAATAAGATAACTCGCAGTATACACCTTTTTGGTTATTCCTAAACATTCAACGGCTCTGTCTAAGCACAGTTATTCATACAATGCTGCGAAACTGTATAACCATATACTTTTTTTCACCAATCAGACTAATATTGGTATATGTAATCATTTTTAGTTTTTGGTATCGAATTTAAAAAAGGTGTATACTGGTAGAGAAAAAAATTGCCCCCGATCGGAGCCGCCGGCATTGAAACCTGGATTATTCGTAACACTGCTCATGGAAACCGATGACTCTGATCGGAGACATCGGCAGCGAACGTGTTAACAACATTAGAACATGTAAAATTAAAATTTGACACGTTAGTAAGTCAATAAGTGTAATTTTTAAATAAAAAGTAAAAACTTACCCTTTTTCCTGCTAAAACAACGTAGGCTCAAACAGTTTTTGGGACTTTTTTGTCTCCTGAAAAATTCGAGCTATTGGACTTACGAGGTTCTTGCACTGACTGATACAATTCAAATCCACTTTATGTCATGAATTCATAAACTTATAAAGTGGAAAAATATAGAAAACTTATGAAAATCTAGTGTCACCCATTTATTATCTCCATCCGCTACATTTAAAAACTAATATTTTTTTTCGGTGAGTTCCGGTATTGTTAACTCTGATCCATACACAGAAATTCAATTTAGACTTATTTTAAATAATACGCGCCGCTGCATTTCAGTTGACGTATATACTTCGCTGTGTAGCGACAACCTGCAAGAAAGTATCAAATACCCCATAAGCAACAAAAATATCTCCGTTTCCGGGATTTTCATAATTGAAAATTCTTCTAAACCCGAAGAATACAAAATACAAAACGAGAGAATATGCGATGGCTCGACTACTGTCTAATGTAACTGTAGATTTTAATAACTTGAAACGCTGTCGAGAGCGAAAAAGCAAAAAACTTGGAGCTTGCAGAGAAAAGATTTATTTGCTGATTTATTAAGACAATTGTAAAATTGAAATTTTATGCCCTGCAGAGCCTTGCCGGGTCAACTTTGACCTGGCGAAATCGCGAAGCAGATTCCAGCCTCTTGAAGGTAAGATTTTTATCCAGTGTAGTCCTGATAGCAAATAAGAGGATCGTGTTCTATGGTGCTTCTAAATTGGTAATCTGAACAGTTAGAAATGGACGCCGCTATTAGGTTGTCGCTAATGTCTAAGGTTATAGACAGGCAAAGATGGCATTTGGCGATCAGCTGTTCACACCGATAGACGTCAAAACGTGATGGTATCGTTTTATAAAAAAAATCTCATCAGTTTTTAACAGTTTGACCTCATACCACACCGGCGCCATCTAACAAGAGCAAAATCGAACATAGCTGCATCCAGGGAGCGTTCGCTTCATTCATAGTTGAGATGGATGCTCTTTCGCGTTCGAGTTACAGAAGAGCGTGCTTAAGGAGCCTACCTTATATGCTCGGAGGATGATGAGTACTTTGTTCTGTCAGTCACAGCACTCTACTTTTCTGAGACTTTACTGTTCTGTAGCATGTTGTAATGTTTAGCATGCTACATAACCTCAAGTGAGAACTACTCTTATCAAGTTCATTGCTCATAAAAGTTAATTGCAACAAAATATCAAATAATGCAGTTGTCATAAATTATTTGTTTACCACTTAGTGCACAAAACACATGAGACTGGAGAAGAGGGAGCTGCACGTTGAACGATGGCAACACCGTTGACGTTTGTCAGATGGCGGCGCCGCCTGCTTGCCTGAAGGAACTATCGAAGCAATGCCGAGATGCGCCTGGATAAGGAATGTCAGGAACGTGCCGGGGATTTCGTTTGTTCATAATTTTTAATCTGCTTGATATGATATTTCCGATATTGAAGAATTACTTCATGAACGTATACCCCTTTTTTGACAATGGCATAAAAATTGTATTACATGAAAATATATAAACGATTTATCCCAAACTCATGTGTTGTGATGCAAGACACATGTGCCTTACTTTATTGAATTGCTTCTTGATAATTCGAACCGATTCTACATACCTTAAATTTGATGGCCTAGATGGGCAGAATTTTGCTTTATAAGACTTGACTGTACTCTGACGATATTACTATGCGTTATTTAAATATACAAAGCAGCGTTCATACTTTATATAACAGTGCATAGTGAAAATACAAAGATTATAAAAACGCCGATTCCTGAGATAAATATTCCAACTAGTTTTAAATAATCTACCAACTATGTCACGCCGATATAGGGTCCGTCTGAAAGATCGCATGTTTTTTAAATGAGTTATGCAGTCAAAAAAAGTTTGGGAAAAATATTTTATTATATCAAAATACTCAAAAATACATACCATTTTTTTGAGTAAAACAAAATTTACGTTCTAAAAACTATGTCGGCCATATGGAGCACTTGAGCCGAAATGCAGGAATCAAGATAAGCCTCTCCCAAAAAAAGCCCATTGCGTCGGCCAGCATCCGTGCAGGAATTTGGGTTACTTCTCTTCTTATTTCTTCCTTCAAATCGACGAGGGTCCGAGGCTTGCTTTGGTAAGCTTTTGTTTTCAGGTAGCCCCATAAAAAACACACGTTGACGGGTCTGGGAACGAGGGGGCCATGGAATATCGCCATGACGTGAAATGAGACGTCCTGGGAATTTGAAGTGCGAGCTGTGTGAGATGTTGCCCCGTCTTGCTGGAACCTTACTGTTGTGAGATGGACACGCTGACGTCGAAGTTCCGGAAAAAAAGTTGTTCAGCATGTGGATGTAACGCTCTGAATCCACAGTAGTTGTTTCTCCATCATCCTCAAAAAAATAAGGGCCAATAATCATCGTTGGACCTACTGCACACCAAACTGTAACTTTCGGGGTATGCACGTGGTGCTCATGCAACTGTTGGGGGTTCACTGTAGACCAATATCGACAATTTTGTTTAATGACGTATCCATGTAAATGAAAATGTGCTTCATCACTCATAAACAACGTCATGTCATTGTTATGCAACTATTCAGTCATGAGCTATGAAGAATTAAGACGTTGTGCATAATCCCCTGGCAACAGTTGTTTACAAACTTGGATTTTGTAGGGATGTAACACTTAATCCTTCTTCAAGATGCGACGTACAGAGGTAGCGTGGATCCGTAGGGAACTGGCACTCAAACGGACAGAACCATTTGGGCTTTGCAGCGTGTCAGCTCTCACTCTGTCTACGTTTTCGAGGGTTCTAACAGTACGGTTTCGCCCTGGCTGTTTTTTCTTCATCACATTACCTGTTGTGTTGGATGCTTCCACCCATCTCAAAACGGTGTTACGGTCTAGTACTGCCCCACGACGTGGAACACGAAAGTGAACGCGAAACTCACGTTACGTTCGAACGACAGACTCGCCAGTTTGAATGTAACGACGTACAGTGAACACACGATGCTCAACGTTCCAAACCATCTTGCCAACTGAAACGGCACTTCTCCCACTATCCAGCACGCCCTTCCCCACCGACACGGGACCAGCCCACTCGATGTAGCATCCATTCGAAAAACATGCGTTCTTTCTGACGGACCCTATTAACATCACAGCCTACCTGTAGCATTCAACGACAGAGTCTCCTGAACATCTACATCCCCCACAACAAACACAATACATTTCACGTACAACTACCGATAGTGTTGCTTTATACATATATGTTATACTCATTTTGAGAATCTAGATGTTAACCATAACAAAGGCCACACTTGATATTTTTGCATTTAGATAAAGATAGAAAATCCTGGTAAGCATCACGTGACTCGATGCCTGTAATGCAGTCCTTGATTTTGCCTAGAGAGGATGGCATTGGCGTTGCGAGTTCGCATGGTAGAGGTTTCACCCCTGATTGAAAACATGGTTCAGGTTAGCCTAGTTACATCGTTAGTCGTTTTTTTGACATTATGTAGGTTTTCCAACAAGACGTCAACCTGTATCTAGCTGTCATTTACTTGATACTCACTTGTAGCATGCGCGGAATGAACTATTTGCACACTAGCCTATTTAGTCAACAAGTTGACATCTTAGAAGTTTTTTTGACATCACATAGATTTTTTACGTAATATCCCTGCAGCACGGCTATTATGCAAAAAACCTAGAAAACGCAAAAAATGGATCATTCCAGGTTTTTTCGCTATGATCGCTGACGTTTAGGCAAAACGACTTCACAAGTGTAGTTTTGTAGTTGTACGTGTTGCCTAAGCGTCATGAGGTTTCAGTTATCAATGTTTGGCTCTGATGTGATGTAAAATCTGCTTCTGAGATGGCATTACTGGAGGTTACGGCAATGCATAGGTGCATATCGATGATTTATGTGCTAATAATATGTGTTGATAATAACTCCATTGGATTCTTGTCTCATTCAGATTCAAAGCTCGAAATTAGTAGCGCATCCACTTTTTCTTATCCATTCTGGAAATTCCATATGCAAAATTGCTGAATCTCAAAAATGAGATAAGAAATAATTATATTCACTGTACATTGTCGAATACGAAAGTTATATATACTAAGTGACATACATAAATCCGAACACCCAGTTTAAATGGTTTTATTTTAATAAAAGTTGGTGAATGTATTTATCTTACTTTAAATAACAAGTGAAAAAATTGTCAGCCTTACCAGTTGGACATTCCGGTTTTTATACTGCTTTTTTTTAATTCACTAACGCTCTAAAAATGAATATTTCAGCCGCAGTAAAGAATCAACGTTGGCGAATTTTGGTTCTTGACATCCTTTACGATCGGTTACGATGCCTAGAGTACGGAGACCTGTACGATTTCGTCAACTTAGTGAGTTTGATAGGGGCCGTATAGTGGGACTTCGGGAAGCTGGACTTTCTTTTCGGGCAATTGCAGTTAGAGTGCAAAGAAGTGTAGACACTGTGGTTAGGTGTTGTCAGGCATGGCTTCGAGAAGGCCGTACGCAAAGAGCAAGAGGCACTGGACGCCGCCGTAGAACAACAGACCGTGAAGATCGCCGCCTAAGATTATTGGCCTTAAGGGACCATTTCTCCACTACCAGATCCATTGCAAATGAATGGTTTGCAGAACACGGAAGACCTATTGGCATGCGAAGTGTTTACTGACGAATGAGTAGTTTTGGCTTGTTTTCATACCGGCTACACTGGGTCCTCCCTTTAACTCGAGAACACCGACGTAATCGAATTGAGTGGTGCAGACAACGGTCACTCTGGGATCAGGAATGGAACAGTATTGTCTTTAGTGACGAGTCTCGATTTTCTTTAGGCATGCACGATGGTCGTGCCAGGGTTGGAAGGCGACGTGGTGAAAGGAGGAATCCACAGTTTTTTGTTGAAAGACATGTTCATCACACTGTTGGAGTTATGGTTTGGGGTGCTATAGCTTATGGTTCCAGGTCTCCCTTAAATCTTCATCAGAGGTAACATGAACGCGCAGCGTTATATCCACGAAGTTCTAGAACCCCATCTTTTACCCTATCTTGACACCCTGGCAGATCCAACTTTCCAACAAGATAATGCCCGACAAGAGTCACAATAGACTTCTTTCAACATAATGATGTCACATTGTTACCATGGCCACCAAGATCTCCCGACTTATCCCCAATTGAGCACGTGTGGGATATGATGGGTAGGAGATTGCTCAATTTGCAACGTCCTCCTCAGACTCTAGAAGCACTTCGAGAAGAGTTGGTGGTTGCCTGGAATGAGATACCACAGGAGGACATTGACCACCTGATCAGAAGCATACCTAGGCGCGTTGGAGAATGCGTAGCACATCAGGGTGCATACACACATTATTAAAGGTCAAAGGGCTTTAAAGCAGTGCAATCATTTTGAAATTTTTATCATTTACTTATTATGCTCCATTAAGTACTTATACAAAATTTTATTAAAATAAAACCATTTAAACTGGGTGTTCGGATTTATATGTCACTTAGTATACATGCTAACAGTAATTACACACAACGCGGGCGAGGTAGTGATTTCTAGTAATTCTCCTCAAAGTTTTTGTAAACACAAAATAACGTAAAAAACGTGATTTATAACTTTGAACATAACCTGTCTTTAGAAACGACAACATGTAAATAACCCGTCATGCTAAGCTAAGAAATATAGTTTATTGGCAGCATATTATTCAGTAATGATTTTCTCACACAGCAAATATCATTGATTTTATACACATGCAGACCAATACACACAATCATGCAGATCCGATCTTGCTATTCAACCAACTTTCTTCTCCGAGATGAAAACTATAGACTACTCGGCATGACAAAACATATGTAACCAACAATGCGTGTAGTTGAGCCAATCCCCCTGTTTGCACCCTAAAAACTACCTAGTCTGCAAGATGACATTTTATAGGTTTTTTTTTGACGTTTTATAGGCTTTTTACATAATACCCGTGCCGCTGATTATGGTGTCTTGCTGATATACGTAAGCACTGTTTCCCGATGCTATAGCCCGTTTGAAGAAAATTCTGACAAGTGTATGTGTGTAAACATTTTAAAGATAATACTGCCAACATATAGCTGAAAACTATGATCGGGCCATGTGTTACAATGTGTTCATGATAAGTGGGCTATAGTTGCGTAGTTATAAATATTGTAACAAAGATATTATGTATAATCTCGTGGTCGAATTTGAAATCTACTAAGTAGTAAAACGTTAATTTTTGACATTTGCTCTGATAATTATTGTAGGGAAAGATAAGAATAACGACTTTTTTTAATTTCACATTCACCATTTTTCACAAATGCGGGTTACTGATTTTACGCTAATACTTATGTCACTTCTGTCGCAAAGGGACATTACCTGGTACACTGACGGGTCAAAAACTGAGCAGGGAACAGGTGCAGCTATATATGGGAACATGTGCAATCCTGAGCATAGTATGCCGCCTGGAAGACACACCTCTGTAGTAGAACTGTAAGCAATCTTGAACTGTGCAAGATTAAATAATGAGCTACCGTATAATAATAAAAGGATCGCCATATACACTGACAGTCAGGCGTCACTCATATCGTTAAGAAGTCTTAGAGTGACGTGTGCACTGATCTGGGAATGCCAAACAAGAACTGAACAGACTGGCGGAACAGAACAAGGTAACTCTTAAGTGGGTGCCAGGACGTTCAGGTAACGCAGGAAACGAAAGGGCGGATGAGGTAGCAAGGAAAGGATCATCTACACCCTACATAGACCCAGAACATGGCTTGGAGGTGCCAAAGAGCATAATAAGGAACCACGTCAAAGAATGGGTAAGAAACCAGCACAAGGAATACTGGCACTTAGTGACTGGATGCAGGCATGGGAAAGAATTCATCTCGAGACCATGTCCAAACAAGACTTCGAAACTGCTTTCAATGAGCAGAAACCAACTCCGTGTAGTTGCAGGTCCTCTAGTAGGACACAATGGCCTGAAAGAACATGTGAGCAAAATAAGGCTGTACGATGGAGTCCTTACCTACAGACAATGCGTGAAGAAACAGAATCAGAACTACATGTCTTATGTGCGTGGGGGCGCTGGATCAGAAAAGACATCAACTTTTAGGGAAACCCAAACTATAACCGACGAAGTTTCGAACAGTACGGGCAGCAAAACTGTACCAATTGGTGCAGAACACTAGACTGCTGGATTGGGTACTGTAAATTCGAGGAGCAAGGCACAATAAGCCCTAGAGTTCTAAAGGCTGCAGTGCTATTGGAAACTTTGGTTGGACGGCTCCCGGAAAGGAAAAAAAACTGCCGATTCATCACTTTTCACAAAAGTTGGCCAAAGATTTTGCGCTAATACACTTCAGTATACGTACAGTATTTATGAGTTTTCGTCCAGATCACAGATGTTTTTTTTTTTTTCATGAATCGTTCATAAATGGTTAAAATGTCTGTTGATATCCCGAAAACAACGGAACTTTGTCGGACAAAATCAACTGCGGTTTTGATGTCAGCGACTCAAAAATGCTTCAAAAACACGGTTGAATTTACATTTCTGAAATTTTTGAAATTTTCATTTACCACATACCATCCCATTAAACATGGCAACTGAAAATTCAAAACAATCATATCGAATGTATCTGGTTATCAGCTTTATAATGTGAATCCAGTTATGTAAAAAAATGAAAAATATGATGACAAACAATTCATTTTCTACACACAAACAAATCTTGGTACAATTCGGTAATCTAAGGTGCTGAATTGACAGAAAACATTTTAAAGTATCGTTGGGAGGAATGCATATTAGAAATTGGAATCAGCGCACCCAATTTATCAGAGAGATAAGTTTTTATCCAAATTACAGATGTGCAATATTTTTTGGAATGTTCACGTGATACGTTATATAACAATGCGGATTTGTCGACTAAAAACAAATATGACCACAAGAAAAACTCGTTAGGAACCACCTGATCTATCGAGGAAAGTATAGTTTTCATTCAGATCAACCTTTGAAGTAACTGTAAAGGTCGATATCAAAGTCACAATAGATTCTATGAGGAAACCCTTTAAACAAATGATATGTTGTTCGGTTAGCCTCTTTCCAAAGTGCATTCCAAGCAATTATGTATTCATATCATAAGTGATGTATACTTACTTAACAATGGAACTGCTATGCATACTATATCTTATCCGGTTCAAACTTTCAGGCTCCTGAAGGTAGAGGAAACCCAAATATCAATTTGCTAATTAACAAAGTTCATTTCTATGAGCATGTTAAGTGCACGTTGTATAGTGAAGATTGACTGGTTGAGGGCTTTTGTTGCTCCTTACTGCGAGTTAATATTGAACAATAATTGCGGTCACTGATAATTTACAGGGTGTGTTAAAGTTTTCTTTTCAGAATTACCTGCGTTTGAAATAACTAATGGTCCAGGAACTCACGGCTGCCAGAGATTACTTATTTTCTAAAAGACATTAAATACCTTTTAATGCACTTTTAATGCCTATGTATCTGCTAATAAAAAATAAGACTAACTTTACTTAAGTTCTAATGGCAGATTCTTATACACACATACTTTGTAAAACGATATTTGTTTCAAGTATATTCTGCCACCTTGCTTAAGAGTGAAATCTTGATGGATAATTGACAAATATTGCGATGTCTTGTTTTGACACCTATTTTCCAAATCAGGTATAAATTCGAATACATTCTTAATATTCTCCTAAACCAATAATAACATGGAAGGTCCTGTTTTGGGCACTTTTCTCCTCCAGTTTTAATGCTGCTTAAGAAGGCAACACCGGTTGGTAACAGCAAACTCAACGACGAGATCTTTGACAGAGTTTGGTGGGCGGAAGACCCTCATAACTTGGCTTGCTAGACGTAATTACGAAGAGAGAAGTCCAGTGTGAAAGAAAATTAAGAGACATAGTGGAGCGCCTGAAAGATCTTGCGAACAGTCATCGGACTGGGAGTAGACAGGGAAATATAGGTACAATTAAGCCCGCTACCAGCGCTGCGTCTGTTCGGCGAGGCGCTTCGGGAATTTCAGGGATTTTATCTCAACCCCATTGATATTATTTTACTACTAACTATGCCTCACGCATTCTAGGTGGACACTGACACGGAGACATTCAAAATGCCAGATGAACTGAAGAGAGGAAGACGGCTTCCTCTCTGACGAGACATTTGGAAGTCATCGCTGTTTCAGTTAAATCCTTCATCAACAAAATTCTGCACACTGACTGACAAGAAGCGCTGCAGTACATCCAGTATCGATGGATAGCCGAGTTCTGAGTTGGAGCTGTTTATTTCAGATGCTCGGAATCCAGATCACCGAGGGCTTGATTTGGCACGAATACGTCGCAACAGGTGCTACGAAAGGGTCGAGTTATTTGTGTAGGTCTAAGAAGTATTTTTCTCCGCAAAACCTCCTCACTCTGTACAAGGAACGGATAAGTCCTAGCCTGGAGTATTGCTACACTACTATCATTACTCGATGCTATTTGGAGGAGGGATGTCCGAAAGATCGGTGACACTTTTCTAACGGACTCTTTGGGGACACTTTCATACACTGACGGGCAGTTGGTTAAACTAACGGACTTTGCTTTACTCCTTACCACAGTGCATTGTATCTACCAGACGAACCTGCCAAGCTTATGCCTCCCATCCTAACACTGTCAAACTTCGTACATCTAGAACTGGATGATACGACCGCTTTTTTGTTCCTAGGGTGTCCAAATCTTCGAACAATCTGCTTGAGGAGGCTTCAACTGGTTCTGCTGAGATTAGCAGTACAAAAATTGGAGTAACAACATGTCTTTAAGCTCAGCATAGGCTCGGCATTCAGATTCCTTCCTACATGACTGCATTATTCTAAGAAATGTCTTTACCCGAATTATGTTTGACAGAGCCGCACAGGAATTATGTAAAAAAACTATTAGACCTAAAAACTATAAAATGTCGTCTTGCAGACTAGGTAGTTTTTAGTGTGCAAGTAGTCATCTCACGTTTGCGCACTAGGATCATTGTGAGCGCCCATCTATGGAGGAATAACTCAACTAAACTACAAGCATTGTTGGTTGCATATGTTTTGTGAAGCCAAGTGGTCTGTAGCTTTCATCTCTGAGAAGAAAGTTGGTTGAATAGCAAGATCGCATCTGAATGACTATGTGTATTCGTCGGCATGTGTATAAAATCAGTGATATTTGCAGTGTGAGAAAATCATTACTGAATATGGTGCCAATGAAGTTAATCTATTAGCTGTGCTCGACGAGTTATTTATGTTGTGCTTTCTGAAGAGAGGTTATGGTCAAAGTTATAAATTACGAAAAACTTTGAGTAGAATTACGAGAAATCGGCACCGCTCTCGCGTTGTGTTTAATTACTGTTAGCATGCATATGGCTTGTAATTTGACAGTGTACAGAGGATATAATTATTTATCTCTCATTTTTGAAATTCAGCAAATTTTATGTAATTTCCAGAATAGATAAGAAAAAGTGGATGCGCAACTAATTTCAAGCTTTGAATCTCAAGAATCCAATGGAATTATCAACTCATACAACTTACAGCTTAGACCTCCAGTAATGCCATCTCATCCAGCCATCAAATCAGAGAGAAACATTGACAACTGAAGTCTCGTGACGTTTAGGCAACACGTACAACTGAGTGCTAAGTTAACATCTTCTAGAAAAACGTCACTTTTCGAGATACGAGATATCCGTGCCGAACAAGACTTTTCAAAAGAAACACTATTTTCGGTAAATGACTGTAACAACACATACGATAGTCTGTTGCTATATAATTACACAACAACGGATACAATTGATTTTATAAAGTCATGAAATGGAAATATATACAGAAGCTCATTTCGCAGAAGCATTGAAGACATGGCATATTGGGATACATGTACGAGATACATGATGCAATATAATAATTATATTGTACAGAGAGAGCCAATGTACATAATTCCCGTAGCACATACAAAGATACACTCGAGGTACCCATCACATGGCGCCTGTATCATAACGTCTATGAGCATTTGGTGGATGTCAAAGGCGAGTAAATCTGATGTGGCTTGACACATCGCCCACAAACAATAAATCAAAGGGCGCCCGACCGGCCGATGGAGCTCACGGCACAATCCGCAAAAGTAAAATCCCGCCCACGGATATACTACCAGATTAAAGTAATATTGTCTCTGTGTGTGTAGCTAGAAGTGTTCTTCTATTCTTTAGCTTTCTATAGATGTTCTACTAGTACAGTCATCTTAGAAACGAAACTCCACAATCTAAAGGATTGCTGAGTCCTATTCGATAACATAGGCCAACGATGAAAAAACTTGTTTACTTAAAAATACTTTATTCTTATGTTTTTTAGGGTGCTGAAACTAAATATGATACTTAAAAAGCCGTATCACCCATCATTTCTTCGCTTTTTAATATGTTATAGTTAAATTCATTAAACTAAGCGATTTTTAAAGAACTGGACATATGTTATACCGTTAAAATAATTGAAAAACTAGGTCTAAGTGGATGCAGAAGACGTTGGTAGCACCGCTGAAACACATTTTCTCACTTTCACAGTAGGCCTAAGGAACAACATTGGTACAGAAAGGACTGGCCTTTTAGGGAGTCTTTGAAACGTCTACAAAAATCTTGTAGATCAAAAAAATGTGATCCTACCTCCTCTTCATATAAAATTAGGACTAAAGAAACAGTTTGTAAAGGCTGTGCCTAAAGATGGACCATGTTTCAAGTACCTCTGCCAAAAGTGTCCACACCTTTCAGAAGCAAAACTGAAATACGGCGTCTTTGTTGGACCTGACATTAGAAAAATGATGTTTGACGTTTGACTTGAATCCACAATGACCTTAAATATGAGAAAGAAGCTTGGGAGTCTTTCAAGGAAGTCGTTAAAAAGTTCCTGGGAAATAAAAAAGACCCAGAATATGCTCCTATTGCAGCTAACATGTTAGATGATCCTAAAAGTTCACTTTTGAAGTCACCTTGATTACTTCCCGAACAATTTGGGAGATGTTAGTGAGGAGCAAGGTGAGCGTTTTCACCAAGATATTTAACTTATGGAAAAACGCTACTAGGGCCGATGGAATACCAACATGATGGGGGACTATTGTTGCTAACTTCACATAGAAGTTCAGCAAGCAACTCATCGAAGAGAAAGCTACACAAAAAAAATGGAAGACAGTATAAACCAGTTCCCGCTGACAACTAAATCCAGTATTATATCACTGTTTTAAGTACCCTACTGTAAATACAAACCATGCTAATTCAATGTAACATAGCGTCTTGATTAATTCAACCATGTACAGTATAATGAAAAGTAAATTGCTCAAAAACTATGGGTGATACAAAAAAACTAAGGCGATATTTGGATTCAGCTCACAAAAACCTATAAAAGTCAGCCTTCAGAGAAAAAAAATTTTCAAAAATATATTTTTTTTGGCCTGTGTATTGTATATATATGTGTATATATATATATACAGGGTGGCCCATCCATGTGTGGATGGAATATTGCTCATAAACAAATACATTTTAGGAAAATCTACTTATGGGATGTTATACACGACATTTGAGGGCACATTTCTAAAATATTGGCCATTATACAGGGTGTCTCAATTTCGACCTACATATTATCAAAGTTGTGATTTGTTAAATTTAATGCCTCAAATTTTATTGCACATTTGGATAAACCAATTCAAAAGAAGAAAATTGATATAACATACTATGGGGTTTTGATAATTAGCTACTGAGATATAAGGTGTTTTGTCTAGAAAAATCCCCCACTTCGCCAACCCTTCAGTTCGCCATTTTGAAATTTGGAGTGCTGAATTTTGTATCAAAAAAAACTTACGCACCTCAGCTTTTATATTATTTGTTACTTTTTCGAATTTTAATTTTTGCTCATACAGGGTGGTCAAAAACGCGAATTGTACTGTTTCTCAAACATTTCAAATGCAGCGCCCTGTATATTTGTGCATGCTTGGATTCAATTTTTCATAAGCTTTTTTTTTTGATACTAGGCACAAGCTGTCAAAATTAGCTTTGTGAGCATTATAATAGAAACGTGTTTGAAAATTAATTTTTCTAAACCAGAAATGGTGAACATGATCGGCAACATTTTCCACACTACGAGAATGTTCATGTTACTTATGATTCTATGCCCACCATTTTGTGCAATCATCAGTTGGTTAATTTGTTCTTGACATATATCTGTGTGTAGTTTGTATCAATGTTGACGTTTTTACCATGTATCCAGCTTTCACCAGGGGGTGTTTCCCTCAACCTAAACATGAATAACATTTAGCAACATCCTCACATACTACTGTAAGTTAACTTATCATTCATTTTGCACAATTGTTGCTATTCTTCTCAATGTTATTGCAGCTCCTGATGCTGATGGCAAAGACCATTGAAAGCTAGAGAGATTAATAAAGTATAAAGAGTCCTCTTTGCTAAAATTTTTGTCGAAGTACCCAACAAAAGGCGGAAGCTTTAGTTTTTCACCTAACTGGTCTACACGACAATAACCACGTCTCAAGTCATATATATATATATATATATATATATATATATATATATATATATATATATATATATATACAATGTGTTTGGTCACGACATTCCGATATTTAAGAGGGGTATTTTTCAGCTATTTTTATCGACAAATACTCCCTCCTACGATGTCCTTCCTCACCCCCTTGAAGTGGCGGCCATTTTTATTTTTACGATAGGATTACGCTAGTGCAATGTATGAAACTTGTACTACCTGAGTACGTAAGAGTCACAGAATGATAAATTTTGTGTCATTTGAACGATAACATGTTGTTCTAGGGATTATTAAAAAACTGGATACTAGCCGTCAAACATATCTAAAAACAGACAAAAATAGAAAAAAAAGCAAGAAAATTGATTATTTTGTGCATTTCGGCACACCACTCTAAAACTAGTCTGTGAAGTTGTACTTTTTTATGCTAATTCCACAGCTAATCATGTTATCTATAAAATGACACCAAATTTTGTTACCCTATGCTAGTTATTTTAAGTACAAATGTTGCTTAAACATGACCCAGGCGCAAGCCGTCCCGATACAGGTAGCGGACCAGACCTCACATTCCTGGCATAGGGATGAATTTATTGAGAGTGTGAGCGAGGCAAAATCTACTGAAAGATCTCGTTATCGATATAGTAACAACCGGTTGTTTGTTGTCAATATCATAGTGAGTGTTTTGTAGTCCCTCGCCACGCATTGTGATCACACGTTCATTTTTTTACCATTGCTAACTAGTTTCAATATCAATCTTCTGAAAGTATTTGAGTTGGAAGTGATTTGTCACTGAACATTTTATTAGTCGTACCTCAGTACCGATAACCAGGTTTAACGCTCCTACATTACTTTTTCTGGGGTACAATGAAGCAAAAAGTTTACTGTCATGTGCCGACGAGACGGGAAGAGCTCGTGGAAGGGATCCACGCCGCTGCGAACGAAATTAGAGCGGACACGGATATAGTCCGCTGCTCAACACGACACATTGTTTTTAGAACAACAATGTGCATAACCAATAATGGTATACATATTGAACAGCTTCTCTAACATTAAACATGTCCAAACTCTTTATAAGAAACATTGATTTGTCATTTTTATGTATAAAAAGTTTGAAAACAATTTGCACTTTATTACACCCATTTTGACCGATGTTAGATAGTATTTATTTCTTAACGTAGAAGATCTAGGATAACAGATTCGTCATTTTGTAGATAACATAGTTAGCTGTAGAATCAGCACAAAAAAAGTACAACTTCACTGACTAGTTTTTGAATGGTGTGCAACAATGCTCAGTATAATCAATTTTCTTGCATATGTTTTTTTTGTTTTTGTCTGTTTTTAAGTATGTTTAACGGTTAGTATCAATACAAGTTTCTCAATAATCGCTAGAACAACATGCTATTGTTCAAATTCCATCAAATTTATCGGTCTGTGAAACTTATGTATTCAGTTATTACAATTTTCACACATGCACTAGCGTAATCGTAACGTAAAAATAAAAATGGCTGCAGTTTCAAGAGGGGTGAGGTAGGACATTGTAGGGGGGTGGATTTGTCGATAAAAATAGCTGAAAAATACCCCCTTCAAATATCAGTATGTCGCGACCAAACACATTGTATATATATATATATACTTTTCTCCGCATGATCATATTCTCTTTATATATATATAACTTGAGACGTGGGCATTGTCGTCTAGACTAGTTAGGTGAAGATTCCATGACCACTAATTTGTGCAATCATCAAGTGGCTTCACGATGTAATGCTGTAATGTTTTTTTAAATAATTTTTAATCTGTTTTTAACTTGTTCTTGTCATATTTTATATAATTTTGACCATTGTACAATCTATCCAGCTCTCACCATGTTACTGGACGTTTCCCTCATCCTATACGTAAACAACAATTAGCAAGATCCTCACATACTACTCTCCTGATGATGATGGCAAAGTCCATTGAAAGCTAGAGAGAATTAAAAAAGGTATAAAGAGTCCTCTTTGCTTAAATTTTGTCGAAGTACCCAATATACAGGGTTATCCAAATTAAGTGTCCACCATTAGTAACTTTGTTATTAGTGAAAATACAAAGTTGTTTGAATTAGCAAACTAGTAGCATTTTTAACGCTGGTAAATGGAAACCCCTGTATATTATATTTTTTTCTGTTAAAGCATCAAATTTTAAACAAAAAAGCTTACAATAACTTTTCTCCTAGGTTACAAATTGTTGAAGTTATGGCCTCCAATCTGAAACAATTAAATTGTATCGACAAACTTTATTTTCAACATCAACTTATAATCTTACAAAATACAATAACAATTTTTTTTAAAGAAGATGCTCGAAAACACCACCTTGTTCTTCAATACATTTTTGGGCACGTTTTTCAACTGCTAGAACTGTCTTAAGTATGGTCCTACCATCTATCTGGGTTATCTTTTCCCTAACTGCAGTCTTTAACGCGTCAAGGTTATCGTACCTTCGCTTGTAAATTTGGTTCTTTAAGTAACCCCACAAGAAGTAATCAAGTGGGTTTAGATCTGGTGATCTGGGAGGCCACTGTATTGGGCCATTTGTTCCTATCCACTGATCATTAAAAGTAGTACTTAGAAAATGATAAGTACCTCTGGAGTTGTGGGCAGGTGCGCCATCTTGCTGAAAATGCAGATGATGTCTACTTATAAGATCCAATTCGTGTAAGAAATTAGTCAGAATTTCTGACATAAATTCCACATATCTTTCACCAGTTAGGGTTCCCTCATAAAAGAACGGGCCAACAATTTTTGAACCAATTATACCGCACCAAACGTTGAAACTGAAACGGACTTGTGGGCCTCTTGGATGTACTAACAAAAGATTTTCTCTTGACCAATAATGGTGGTTTTTTCTATTAAACATTCCAGAATTTGAAAAATTTGATTCATCTGTCCATAAAAGGTAACGAAAGTTATTTACATTTTGGCGACAGAAGCTAAGATACCAATGGCAAAAAACAAGTCTTCTCTCTGGATCCCCTGCCAAAAGCGTTTGAACTGGTCGGTACTTATACGGAATAAATTTGTATTTTTTTAAAATCCTTTGAACAGTACCATAACTGAAATTAGAGTCCTTGAGAATATCTGGTATTGAATTCTCACGATAAGCTTCAAAATATCCAATAACTGCAATTTCCGAGGCCTCGCTTATTATGAATTCTTTTTTTGCCCTTGTTTTAGCAAAAACATTTTCGTTGCCCCTAAATTTTCGATAAAGTCTCAGAAAATATCGTTCATACGGTTGAATGCGAGCGGGATATAATTCACTGTAGTATTCTCTTGCTCTCAAGGAGGATTTTCTGCACACTAAATAGCATTCTAACATATCACACTTTTCTTCATGGGAGAACATTTTTCTTTAAATTAATGACACAATAAAGCTTATAAACAAGTATTTACACTAATGTTTGACATTATTTGATTTTATCATTGTTTTCCAAAGCCTTCTAGTTGCGAGTATGTCCAGTTTAACAATTTGTCGCTTATCTTAATGCTGTCAAATCGCGAACGCCATGTTGTTTTCATAGCCGTCTTAATATTATAATACTGCAAATAATTAAAAATATTTATCGTTATTTTGACTTTATTTTTGACTTTAGCGGAAAAGTCATTATGAACTTTTTTGTTTAAAATTTGATGCTTTAACAGAAAAAAATATAATATACAGGGGTTTCCATTTAAAAAAATGTTATTTTACTGAAAAAAATCAAAATAACGACTCTCAATTGTTTTTTTTTATTTCTCATTTTTACCAGCGTTAAAAATGCTACTAGTTTGCTAATTTAAACAACTTTGTATTTTTACTAATAACAAAGTTACCAATGGTGGACACTTGATTTGGATAACCCTGTATATATATATATATATATATATATCTTATTCCAGGAGTTTTTTCGTTCCTGCCAACACTTTCGACTGAATCCCAAATAACCGTTTTTCTTATTCTTTGTTGTTGAATAAAAAGTTTTCCACAAGAATTGGTGTACCCATTTTATGCATCCACGTTTTGAATACGCCCTTGCACAACTTGCATCAATAATATCAGAATTTACTGTTATTTCGTAAACCAGGGGTATTTTCGTCTAATATGATTAGACTAAACGTTGGTTTAGTTCAATGGGCGGAAGGTCTCGAGATCTAGGAATGGAAGGAAGAAGACTGACTTAAGCGTCATGGTGACCACCCACGACCTTTAACACAGAGTGAAGTGAACATTTTCAAGTAGAACCCATCTTTGTCATATCGGAATCGAAAAGAGGAGGAAATTGTACATTCTAATATGATCATCACCATGACCTTGACTATTTCTTTCAAGACCATTCCAAGATCTAGTCAAGACGTTGAAAACAATTTGCTCTAGCAGAAATGTTCGACAGCACAGTTGTGAAGTTTTCTCGTTTTTATACTGGTAATGTAAAAAGCAGAAAATTTACGCTTAAATGTTATTTGAGATCAACATCACATTTATACGTAAAATCTGCTGCTTTTTCCATTTCCAGTATAAAAACGAAAGGTTTCTTTTGAAAATTTTACTCTACGTTGAAGATCATAATCAAGGTCATTGTTAAGGTTACCTTCGAGTGATCCCCACAGTCCTCACTAGAGCTAGAGCAATTTTTTTTATGTCTGGTTATGGCCAAGGTAATATTCAGACGTAAAATTGCATCCTATTTACAATACTGACGTGGAAAAAAGGGGATCCATTTGAAAATACTTGCCTGACCTTAAAACGACCTTGAACGTCTATGATATTTTCATAGTTTGTGTCCTCGAAGCCCTACATCTTTTATTTGAAACTTGTGTTTCTAGAACGCGCAATTTTCGAAAAGCTTAGGTTTTTTTTTTGGAGGATTAAAATGGAGCACCCTGTATAAAATAGATATGAACAACTTTATGTTACACCCTTTAACTATTAAATAAAGCTATTTTCCTAAACAGTCGTCAGAAAAGTTGGAGGGGGTCAATTGAGAGCGGAATACCCCGTACATACATCCCCAGCTCACCTCGATGAAAATACTGCAGGTATCCAGGGATCATCGGTAAACTTCACGTTTGAATTGGATTTCAAATATAGGCATAATTACTTCGACTAAACCAATATAACTCCCATAATAAGTTGTGAGCAACACAGGCTCAGCTCCATATTGCGATATAGTAAAAATAAATTATTAAAATGGAAACTTTTGATGGCAGAATAGATAGAAATTTGCAACTTGGAAACTTGTAGTCATCGAAGTCTCAAATGAAAACAGAAGTTTGAAGGAGGTCGTTTTTATTAGTATCAAGCGTGAATGTGTAGATGTGTTAACCGGATTACTAATTTGAACGAGGTTCATGACGAGGCACGCAGTGGACGCATGAAACGTACTAATAATTTGGTAATTATATACACGACATAGTTGTATATAAGAAACAAATTATTAAGTTTGAAATTGCTAACGATGTAGGCACCTCAATTGAACGTGTGCAGAAATTAGGGCTTGGAAAGCTATTGTAAACAGTCCAAGCTCAAGATAAAGAGTTTATATAATTCCAAGGCGTGTTTTAGAGTAGGTTATGGTCACAGGTGTTATAACAAGATTAAAAATCAAATATAAGTGTGCTTAACATACATTAGTCGCAAGCCCTAAGTAATATGAACAATCATAGTAGTGCTTGTGTGTGTAATATTTTATTGCCAGCTTTGGGATGCCGGAATTACGCAATTCGTGCGAAAAATATAAACAATTCAGAAACGATAATCAATGCAAAAAATTATTACCTTCAAGTACTTTGGACTTTTAGTTACGGATGCGAGAATTTCGCACCAAGAAATTACACGAGTTATAAAAACGCTGTACCGAAAGTTCACGAATCAGATTATCTTGATTTCTACTAGTGTGTTTATGTTGAATAGATCAACTCTGCTTTCAAGGTGTTTATGTTTCTAATAATTTTGCTTCAAGTGTAATCATATCTCGAAGGTAGTTTTCATTTATTATTATTATTAGCTTTGGCTGCGATGACGGTTGTTACTAGCATAACAGATTATTCTTTGACTGCAGACATTCCTACAAGTTCAAAAGCACTTTTCAGTACAATTACTGATTTGATGTGTGCTTATATTAAGATGGAACACTTTTTTAAAATAGCGCGTTGATAGCCGCATGTTACGATACGACAAAGGTTAACTTGCTTGTGGGATTCCAGTCGACATGTACCTGAATGGGACAACTTTTTCCTGCAACCTTTGCTCTCTACAAAATATCTTCTTCCATCTTTGCGTTTATTCTTAGCACATCTAGCCATATTGCTTTTGTACTTGTTGCTTCACGGTTCATACAATGTAAATATTGTCTACGCATTGTATACATCGGAACGAATCAATCAATGTATTCGCATAAGCGCTCATCACTGGTCTAATAGCCCAGTCACCACTACGACCGATAGAGGCTGACGATTCTAGCGGTATAGTATGTGGTCTACTCTCCATTCAACAACTACTACAAACGCTGCGATGCGTTGTCTTACTCCCTTACTTCGCTAGCTTGGATATATGATAGCTTTCATTCGTTGTCTCAGATACCAATCCTAGACCGTGCTGATGAGCTGCCAAAAAGCACAAAACAGCTATCCATGGTTGGCTGTCTTTGGTTCGACGGACGAAATTATGTCAGTTTTTAAAAATGCGAATGTTTGCAGATAATCCTGGTGTTTGACGATTTCAGGACACGGTAGTCCTTCCATATTTCACAAAGAGCGGCGCAAGCCTAATGATGGTAGATATTTCCACCAGCAAGCATTACTATTATGTTGACCTAACGCTGTCACTTTGGTGAGTCAAAAGTGTGCAGTAAAACTACGCAATTTTGGCGACAAACAATGCAAAGTAAACATAGAGGCTCGACTCCTGCTAATCTATTCGAATTCGTTGTGCTATAGCGCCAGATTCGTCCGCCTCTGGCGGTCGCAGTGGTGACTGGGATATCAGACGCAAACTGAGATTTTTACAGTTGCAAGCGATAGCTGCTATACATTCTTACTGTGGTCGATTCTGTCTTATTTCTATAAATCTCACACCTTGGATAGAGGATAGTTGCTATGTTTTCGTTCGTTGTCCCAGAGACCAAGCCTAGACCATGCTGATGAGTTATCAAAAAGCATGAAACGGTTGGCTGTTGGACGTCCTTTATCGAACAAACGGAAGCAATGTGTTTAGCTAAAAAGTTTAAAAAAAATGAGAATAATGTGACGCTCATGACTTATGACATCAGAACACGTCCTAAACTAACTCCTATCAAAATACTGAGGACGTGTAGGCTTCACGTTACCCCGAATTCTTTGCCGGCAACTTTTATACTTACTATATAGGAAAACTCGCAACGAGCTCTCGATAACAAAGAGAAAAAAATAATATGGTTTTCCGTACACTCGAAACTTTTCCAAGGTGTAGGGTGACTGTGTAAGCGGAAAACTCAAGAGAGCGGAGCAGAAGGTGATCCCAGGGAAAAGTTTCGGATGTGTATAACTGTTTTCTGGATCCAGGGGCACTGTGTCACCTTTATAAAGGATATTCAGTAAATGGGTGATTTTCATGAACTTGAATAGATTCTGTGCCCGCTTCTCATCCAAAAAATTCTGCACTGCGTTCAATTCCTTTGTATAATAAAATAAAATGTGAACATTTTTTCATGTTTCAACATAGTCACCATAAACATTTACCAAGTCGGGACACCAGTTTTAGTTTCCCGTTGCCAAAGAACGCTGCCGCCTAGCAGTTAAACCTGTTAGTAACTGTTCCATCCAGCATGTCATCATTTTCCAAGTGATTTTCATAAGAAAAACCTTGATAGCCCGGTAAGGGAACAACATTTTCCCAAAACCTCACAAAAATTCTATAATGAATGACAATTTGGATTTGGAGTAGTGGTAGTAGGTTTCTTGGGATTTCTGAAAGACAAAGTCCGCTTCCAAGAAGCGTCCATCTCATATGTTAGGTGTCCCATCGTCACCCAGGGGAATACAAATTACCCACTGCTACCAGCGTTGACGTACTATGCAAAAGTTGCTTAAGCCAAACAATGAATACGTAGATACCACAAAATAATAAATCAGATTCTAAAGTTTTATGGAATACCATCAGCCAAGTCTATAACTCAAACAAGCCAATGGCAAGTATAAGTAAACTAAAGATACTGTAATGAGTGCAGTTAGAGATATTGCTAATGTTTTCAATAATTACTTTGTGCAAGTGGGAGAAAAACTGGCAACTAAAATAAATAAACCTACCACCACAAATTCAATCTGGAGTAATCGTGCTAACTTCAATCATTCTTAAACCAGTTACCGTCAGAAGTGCCCAAAATATGCATCTGAAATAAGAAAGCCTTTTTAGCAAATTCAATAATTGAATCAGGCGATTTCCCAGACACCTACAAAATATAGTCTGATCAGATTAGTCGAAAATTCCTCTTCTTTGAGAAAAATGACTGTAGAGCTTGATTTTATTCATGCAAGTTGTTCAAGGGAGTGGTTAAAACATGGATGCATAGAATGGGTACACCAATTTTTGTGGGAAATTTTTTTATTCAACAACAAATAATGAGAAAACGTGTTTTTTGAGATTAAGTCAAAATTCTTGACATTAACAAAAAAACTCTTCAAATATTTTTTTTTTGTTCCAGCTTAAAGTATTTACAATACCTACAAAATGATACCACACATAAAAAGATCCGAATAACAGCAAATAGTTATGGCCGAAAAACTAGTCAAAATGCACTTTTTGACACTTGGTAATGCGACGATAGTGTCAAGCAGATACCTGAAAACAAAACAAACATTCTGCATTTGTGAGAAATGAAACAGATTCGTTTCGATATTCGAAAAACATACGTTATTGTACACATTTTGAAACAAAGCGGATGTGTATCACCTTTTGTTGCTAAGGGAAAAATTCAGTATTCTTGTGTATACATATTTAGAGCTGAAATTTTTACATTATGACAGCCTTAAAGTTTATAAAAAAAATAATTTTATACTGAAATGCGCACTGTTTATAAATTTCGTACACACAATCTACCCAATAAATGCTGTTTCATATTATGTGTACTTTTATTGTTATCAAACGCCATAGACAATGTAAGTTTGCAAATAGGAAACCGACCATACACATATAATAATCCTCTATATATTTTTACACTACTTTGATAACATTTCAGAAACACTATCTTGAAAACATATATCGTAGATGTGTAAACTATTAAGCAAAAAGAATGAGTCACATCCACAATTTTGTTTGTCATAATAGACGATGGTCATAAAATTCAGTGGACTAACTCACAATTTTTATATTTATCAAGTTACTGTTGAGAGTAGATGCTTCCATCTAAGGTGACAGAGGAATGAAATCAAATCGTGAGGCTCATGTAGTCATCATAATATGTGGTTCCATTCATTGGTTACTTTAGAGAAATAGCTTAGATAGACAACTATGTGATATAGTAGAAACTCATATTTGGTTAATATAATTCTGACACATATCATGTGGATTTAAAATTATTCTTTAATGTATACGATGGATGAGGGTCGCGTAAAAGCACGTGGGTCACAAATTCAATCGATGAGAAGGTGTCTTTGAAGTAATGGATCTAATGAATATGGTCGATTTCTTGTGAACTGTCTCTCAAATTAGAGGACAATTATACGATTTGTGTATGATGGTGATAAGTCATTTGGTTTAGCTAGGCATTTTTTTCATTTACGGCCGGACGTTAAATAAGCGGTCATGATCAAATAATGCACCATACTCAAAGCATGGACACAAATCTGATACAATGTCGAGATTGATATGTCAGCAATTAAATCACATTTTATTGAAAATAATAGAGTCTCAGTGTTGCTGTATAAAATTCTACCTGATATTCTTTGAGAACAGGATTTACAGAATGTTAATTCTAGCTAGCTGTAATGTGAAAAAGCATTTATTATACTGAATTTGAAAAAAAAATCGAAAAAAAGGAGCTTTGTGGATTCTAACCTGCGTCCTGTGGTTCTGCAACCGTCTATCGTTTCCACTACACTCCGTCGTCTCATGGTCTGCAGGATCTTTATAAGTCACTTCACACCGACACATTGCAAGAAAACGTTGATGGTACTACATACATGTTATAGACAATTAGAATGATCTTGAAAACTATACATGATACAATGCTGAAACTTTAAATAAAGTGTATTAAGGAGTATATTTTTTAACACGCAATAGTTTTAATGGCACCAGATTTAGAAAACAAAAGTATACTATATTAGAACCTTTAGAAAAATATCCAGGGTTATATTCTTCGAAAAGAGACTGCATTACGTGACCTACTTTTTTTTTATATTCCAACTGCCACGAAGGCCTAAGGCCTAAGCACCTATTGGGTACCGTGGGGCTATGGGGGATACATGGGAAAGGGGGGACGCCACACGGACTCTGGCGAGGGAATACGTGTGCATGCAACATGCACATATTCTGGCTCCGCCTACGAGAACCGCCGGGTGGTACCTCCACGTTCGACAGTCAGAGACCATCTACCACCTACGGACAATCACAAGATCCATAGCCAAGAGAAAAAATTCTCCTGGGACGGGACTCGAACCCGCACAGCGCACGGCGGCTGATCAGGAGACCGAAGAGTCTACTACTGCGGCCACCGCTGCTGCCTATAACTTATTAGAACAGTCATGCAGCCATCGATAATATAGCCATGCAGTACATGCTACATACTAACTAGGCTAAGACAGTAGTTTGAAACATAATTGTGTCTTCAGTTTGCGTGCTAACTTTATAAACAGTTCAGCGCATTTCAGTATAAAATCATTTTTTTATTATGAACTTTAAGACTGATCTGTGATCGTGTAAAAACTTCAGCTCTAAATATGTATACGGACGAAAATGAAGAAGTCTTGAAAAAATGTTTTTCTTGGCAAGAAAAGGTAACAGACGCATCCGCATTATTTTAAAATGTATAACGTATGCTTTTCGAATACCGTAGCGCAGATGTTCAATCACTCTCAAATACGAAATGTTTGAATTTGTTTATAACAAAAAAACGTAATCCTTTATTTTTCACATCAAAATAACAGTGGTTTGCGATTCAGATTGGTGAGGTAAGCTTGTATATTTTGCTATAAAATGTCCTTTAAAAGAACCTCAAAAAGCTAGTAGTGGAGGCCGGAAGACAGGTGTTTTGGGATAAACAATTAGAAATTCTCGAAAAATACCTAACCAATCGACTCCAATTTTGTTGTGGATATTAAAAAGTATAAAGCCTACGAACGTGAGGAATGTGAAGGTTCGGCCTGTGCCAAAACTTGCATTTTGAGTATGTCTTCGGCCATATCTTTTTTGCTATTTTTTTATGCATGATCTTATTTTGTAGGTTTCGTAAATATCTAAAAATATTATTATATATATATATAGTTTTTTGTTTGTTTGAATCCCAAAAACTTCTTTTTCTCATTTGTTGTTGAATAAAAAGGCCGCGAAGTTGGTGTACTCATTTTATGCGTCCATGTTTTAAATACCCCCTTGAACAACTTGCACAAAACCAAACTTTACAATTATTTCGGGGAAATTTGCTAATATGATTGAACTAATAGGAATAACTAAACTGATTCATAAATTTGGCAACATTTCTAATAGCAGCAACTATCGGCCAATAACGTTAATATCTAACAGCAAGGGCAATTGGAAAAATAATAAAGGATAGGGCTATTAGCTTTTTCAACAAAAATAAGTTGGCTAATGCAAATCAATTTGGGTTTCAAAAAAATTAACCTACTCAAAAAATTCGTGAATTGTAGTAAACATACTGCAAAATCGTTTGATACGGTGAATCACTCCCAACAGGAAACTTTTTATGATGGAGGCATTAAAGGAAACGCGCATAACCTTATGAGATGTTATCTCTTTTACAGATAACAATATGTACAGAAAAATGATTCTTGAAGCTCAAAAAGGACGGTAACTTATGGTGTGCCGCAGTTTTAGGCTCGTTATTATTTACAACAATGGCCTACTTAGCTTGAAACCGCAAGGCACAATAGTATGCTCTGCAAATTATACAGCAATTGGAATTGGAATAGCCTTAGACAAACTGTTGAAAATGATCTTATATTAATTTTAAATTGGTTTACGTGCTAATATTTAGCAATCAGTTTTCAGAAAACCATGTATATGCCTTTCACAAGCCCAAAAAATAAATTACCATCATTTGTCTCCTTATAAATTGAATGTGACAATAACAATACTTTCATAGATTCAGACGACAGAACCAAATATTCATGTATGTATTTGGTTTCTCATTTAAAGTAGAATATTTATGATGATTATTAATAAAATTCAAGTACCTCAGCAAAATACGTATTTGGACCGTAACAGTGAAGATAACTTATTGAATGACGCCTCAGTTATGCCACACCAGCTTGAAGCGGTGCGCTTACCAATCAAATTAAGAAGTTAAAAATAATCCGAAAGCAATTTTGGAAAACATTATTTTCAAACGGCTAATTGTACATCCATTTGATATGTTATATTCGGAAGAAGAAATACTCGATCTTAGGCAACTTTTTTCGCAATTAGTTAATTTAAAAACAAAACAAACCCTTATTTCAGTAAAGCCGAAGATATTAAAACGACACCATTTACAACAAAAAATGTAAGTCAAAGATTACATATATATATATATATATATATATATATATATATACATTTCCATTAGCTTTCATAACTTTCTGCCAAACCATATAAAACCCATTTCAAAGAAATTCTTGATAATTGTCATGAAATATTAAAGCTCATTCAAATGAAAACTAATTAAATTTTGCGAATGACGTTATTACCTTTACCTTTATGTTTATATTGTGATTAAATTGATGTATTAATTATTAACACAAAAATTGTTATGAATGATTTTTGCCACGTACAAGAATTAAATTCTCTTGTGGGATTATTTCAATTTAATTACACACATATAAGTATGTTAATTTTGAATATACATGTATTATAATATTTCTTACTGCCTCCAAGTGACTAGACCTACACCGTACTGATAATTGCTAAAAAGCATTAAACAAGGTTGTATATGGTTTGTAATGGTCGCGGGAAATACCTATTCAGCCGAAATGTTACGAATAGCAAGGTATCGAAAGTGTCACGTCCATATCTTGTAGAGGTTCCACCTATGTTACACTATCTAAATTAAAAACTAAAGTAAACGTTCATACGTACAAAAAGTAACATCATATTTTTATCGAATACTAATAGTTTTCGGCTGAACACTGTAGTCATTTGACATTAGTGAAGGAACGGGCCACTAATGCTTGTGCAGGATGAAATAGTCACCTCCGTGGAAACTTTGGACGCTACTCTAATCTACAGTGAAATGCATTTACTTTTTCGGTCTCAGCTTCCAATGCGTAAGAGAGAGCAAAAGAGAGAGAGAGAAGCATGCAACAGCATGCAATACATATGTTGCAAAGAGTGCATCCTTATGTGTCCCACTAAGTTGTCTAGCAACGATAGCGCGGAGCCCGGCTGTATTTCTGCCCACATTGTCATTGCCAAGCAATGTAATGACCACGCTTATATGACGCACCCTTTCTAACATGCGTGTTGTATGCTATGGTTGTACGTCATCTTGAATGCTTTTAACAACTGATCGATGGTCGGGAGGTTATGCTGCGGTAGTAAGTAAGTAACCTAGTCTGTATCTTTAATTGATACCATTATAAAACTGTCACGTAATTACGTTTTGTCGAATATATTGAGTTTCAAATAATTCTGGCCGTATTCTTAGGACTTAATTAGATTTTCTAGGAAGCGTTGAGATTCTTAACAAAATGCTACCTCCATGAGTGTTTCTCATGTGGATTTCACTAGGTGTTCACTACATGACTTGATTTTTAATCTACTTGACTTGACTAAAAATCAAGTCAAGCTGAACTCAAGTATTAGATACCAGCACTGTAACGTAGTTTTTACTTCAAGTAGTTAATAATTCAGGAAGTCTTGATATTGATGATGATATTACTTGATAATTATTGTAATATAAATACGAGTAGATTAAAACTCCACCTCGGAAAGACGTTGTGACAAATTATAGAGAAAACAATACATACAGCGATAAAACTGTAAATCCAAATAGGGAAAAAAGCATTAAACCAAAAAGCACGACTTAAGACACATAAGGTCCTAACGGATTTACCTCTTTTAGTCTAATCATATTATTCGACCTTACCCCTGGTTTGCAAAATAATTGTAAAGTCTGGTTTTAACGTATTGCCGCAAGTTGTTCAAGGGGGTATTCAAAACATAGACGCATAAAATGAGTATGCCAACTTTTGTGGGAAAACTTTTTATTCGACAACAAAGAATGAAAAAGCGTGTTTTTGGGATTCAATCGAAAGTGTTGGCAGGAAGGAAAAAAACTCTTCATATAAGATTTTCAGGTATTTAAGAGACCTACAAAAGGAGACTACACGTAAATAGATACGACTAATATCAAAAAAGTGATGGCTGAAAATCGAGGCAAACTGCAGGTTTTGGCACTTGTTGGTAATGCGACAATGGTTTCTCACATATATTTGAAATCTTTCTAATCCGTAGGATTCATACTTCTTTATAACGACAACAAAATTGGAGTGAATTGGTCAAGTAAGTAGTTTTTGAGAATTTCCAATTGCCTATCCCAAAACACCTGTTTTCCAGCCATCACTACTAGCTTATTGAGCAGTATACAGGATTAGTTCAAAGGGTATTTTATAGCAAAGTACATTAGTTTGCCTTGCCGATATGGATCGAAAACCGTTCCGGAAGGTAAATGTTATTTTTATGCCAAAAAGGATGGGTTACGTTTTTTCTTCTACTCAAATTCTAACATGTATTTGTGAGTAGTTCGCAATAAAAGATGATAGACACATCCACTTTATTTTAAAATATGTATAGTAACTTATGTTTTTCGAATATCGTAGCGCATTTGTTCAATTACTGACAAATACGAAACGTTTGAATATGTTTTGAAGAAAAAAGCGCAAGCTTTGTTTTTCGCATAAAAATACATTTATCTTTCGGAATGGCTTGTGGTTCATATCGGCAAGGTAAACACGTGTATTTTGCTATCAAATGCTTTTTGAACGAACCCGGTATATTGCTCAATAAACTAGTAGTGAGTGATGGCCGGAAAACAGGTGTTTTGGGCTAAACAATTAGAAATTCTCAAAAAACTACTTCACCAATATAATACAATTTTGTTGCTGTTATTTACAAGTATGAGTCCTACGGATTTGAAGAATTTCAAGTAGTTGCGTGAAATTATCGTAAAGCGACAACAAGTGCCAAACCTTGCATTTTGCCTCGTTTTTCGGCCATATGATTTTTGCTAATAATCGGATCTTTTTACGTGAGGTCTCATTTTGTAGGTCTTATAAATACCTAACAATCTTGTGGAAAAAGTTACTGAGAAGTATAAAGCCTACAGATTGAAGGATTTCAAGTAGCTATGTGAAATTATAGTCGCATTAGCAGCAAGTGCCAAAACTTGCATTTGGTCTCGGTTTCCGGCCATAACTTTTTTACTGTTAGTCGGATCTGTTTACATGTGATCTCATTCTGTAGGACTCATAAATACCTAAGAATCTTATCTGAAGAGTTTCTTCGTTCCTGTCAACACTTTCGACTGAATCCCAAAAAACACTTTTTCTTATTCTTTATCGTCGAATAAAAGGTTTTCCCACAAAAATCGGTGTACTCATTTTATTCGTCCATGATTTAAATACCCCCTTGAACAACTTGCACCAATAAACCAGACTTTACAATTATTTAAGGAAATTTGCTAATATGATTAGACTATTAATATGTTGTGGGGTTCCGTAATGGTCAGTGCAGTCCTCGAAAATTCAGTTTCAATGGACGCTGATGACCTTGATGTTGAAGCTCCCTACAAAGCCCACCCCTCAATTCTTACCTCTAATTTGTTTACAGGACCCTTTGAAACCAAAAAAAGAAAATTTGAACGATTTATTTTCGTTTCTGTCATTTTTCTCGGCCACAACGATTTCAGAAACTTAAAAGCTTTCTAGTCCGTGCCGTAGTAGTAACCTTTTGTCAAAACCAACGGACCAACGGACATAAAGGTCACGGTTCTTCGTGATGTACATGTTAGTAAACCAACCCTTCCGGCAAGTTTTAATGACCCTACCGAAATTAATTATTATTTTATGTCTGTTTATAGCTACAAACCTGTTGATTCACTAGTTTGCGAAAACTATTTCAAAAATAAATTAAGCTCTGAATATATTTTTTCATTGAATAAGATTAGTTCAAATGACGTATTATAGGCAATAGGGAGCCTAAAATCTGATGCGAAGGGAATTGATGGTATGTCCCTGTCAATGATCCAGCTTTGCCTGCCAGCTATTCTCCATCACATCGTCCACATCTTTAAGGACTGTTTGGAAAAAGGCTACTTTCCAAACACATGGAAACAAGCTCTAATTATTCCAATTCCCAAAAAAATGAAACCCACTGAGTATAATGATCAGTTTATTACTAATTTTATCCAAAATTTTAGAAAAAATTATAAAGTTCCAATTGACCGCTTACCTAGAAAAATTCTTTATACTTCCCGACACTCAATCCGGATTTAGAAAAAAATATAGTACAACATCTGCCCTACTTAATATGCAAGACAATATTTTATGTGACTTAGATAAGAAAATGGCACTAGCCTCAATCTCTATAGACTATTCGAAAGCCTTTGACAGCATCAATCATAAATTATTACTTGCTAAATTAAATTACATAGGTCTTGACAGTGTATCCCTATTCATTTTTCGACAGTTACCTTCATCAAAGAACTCAGTGTGTTTTTCTCAATCAAGAAATGTTCGACGTTCGACTTAAGCAAAAGTATTGATAATTCTCATGTCCAGTCATTTGCAGACGATACGCAATTGCATCATTATTTTAACCCAGATAATGTCAATAATACTACTCAAATTTTACAAAACGATGTTAATAAATTAATTAAATACTCTTTAGATCACAATCTACTTATACTAAGTGACATATAAATCCGAACACCCAGTTTAAATGGTTTTATTTTAATAAAAGTTGGTGAATGTATTTATCTTACTGTAAATAACAAGTGAAAAAATTTTCAGCCTTATCAGTTGGACATTCCGGTTTTTATACTGCTTTTTTTTAATTCACTAACGCTCTAAAAAAGAATATTTCAGCCGCAGTAAAGGATCAACGTTGGCGGATTTTGGTTCTTGACATCCTTTACGATCGGTTACGATGCCTAGAGTACGGAGACCTGTACGATTTCGTCAACTTAGTGAGTTTGATAGGGGCCGTATAGTGGGACTTCGGGAAGCTGGACTGTCTTTTCGGGCAATTGCAGTTAGAGTGCAAAGAAGTGTAGACACTGTGGTTAGGTGTTGTCAGGCATGGCTTCGAGAAGGCCGTACGCAAAGAGCAAGAGGCACTGGACGCCGCCGTAGAACAACAGACCGTGAAGATCGCCGCCTAAGATTATTGGCCTTAAGGGACCGTTTCTCCACTACCAGGTCCATTGCAAATGAATGGTTTGCAGAACTCGGAAGACCTATTGGCATGCGAAGTGTTTACCGACGAATGAGAAGTTTTGGCTTGTTTTCATACGGGCCACACTGGGTCCTCCCTTTAACTTGAGAGCATCGACGTAATCGCCTTGAGTGGTGCAGACAACGATCACTCTGGGATCAGGAATGGTACAGTATTGTCGTTAGTGACGAGTCTCGATTTTGTTTAGGCATGCACGATGGTCGTGCCAGGGTTAGAAGGCGACGTGGTGAAAGGAGGAATCCACAGTTTTTTGTTGAAAGACACGTTCATCACACTGTTGGATTTATGGTTTGGGGTGCTATAGCTTATGGTTCCAGGTCACCTTTAATCTTCATCAGAGGTATCATGAACGCGCAGCGTTATATCCACGAAGTTCTAGAACCCCATCTTTTACCCTATCTTGACACCCTGGCAGATCCAACTTTCCAACAAGATAATGCCCGACCACATGTTGCAAGAGTCACAATAGACTTCTTTCAACATAATGATGTCACATTGTTACCATGGCCACCAAGATCTCCCGACTTATCCCACATTGAGCACGTGTGGGATATGATGGGTAGGAGATTGCTCAATTTGCAACGTCCTCCTCAGACTCTAGAAGCACTTCGAGAGGAGTTGGTGGTTGCCTAGAAAGAGATACCACAGGAGGACATTGACCACCTGATCAGAAGCATGCCTAGGCGCGTTGGAGAATGCGTAGCACATCAGGGTGCATCCACATATTATTAAAGGTCAAAGGGCTTTAAAGCAGTGCAATCATTTTGAAATTTTTATCATTTACTTATTATGCTTCATTAAGTACTTATACAAAATTTTATTAAAATAAAACCGTTTAAACTGGGTGTTCGGATTTATATGTCACTTAGTATATTAATCCACAAAAATCTAAAATGTCATTATTTTGCGCACAAAGAAAAACATACAATATAACACAGGTCTTGAACATTCAGATAAATAACCAAATCTTGCAATTTTCTGATTCTGCAAAAATTCTTGGTGTTGTTTTTGATACAAAATTAAGGTTTACTGAACATGTTAAAAGTCTATCTCAGATAACCTACCTACAGTTGCGCACTCTTATAGCAAACAGGTATTTACTAAATTTTAAGTTGCGTAAAAAACTATGTCAAGCATTGGTCATATCTATACTAAATTATTGTAATATCGTATACTATACTTGTTTAGACAATTTCACTAAAAACGTTATTCAAGTTATTCAAAACAATTGTATACGATTCATTTCTGGCTTACGTAAATTTGATCATGTATCAGCGAAATATCCCGTTCTAAACTGGTTAAAAATTATTGACATGGTCAAGTATCACTATTCAGTTTTTGTTCACAAGTTGCTGCTCACGTCTAAACCTTATTACTTGAAGGAAAAAATTTCATTTATATTAGAATACCCCTGCATGCGTCTACATCTTTTAAACGCAGTTTTTCTTACAATGTTGCTATTATTTATAATGACCTTCCTAAAGTATATAAAGAATTTTCATTACCTGTCTTTCGACAAAAAGTTAAAACATTATTACTCAACCCTCCAAACATATAATTTACGTAATCATTCATTTCTTTTTTATTCCATCTTTAATTCAGATTAATAATTTTTTGGTGCATTTGGGTTAGGAAAGAATGCCTTTCTCTTTTTTTAAATTTTACTTTCGATGTAATGAACCAAATCTGTTTGTGGATAGTGTATTCTTTTGAACATCTGCTAGAGACTATATGGTTAAGTGTAAGAGTAGCAGCATGCTAAACTTTGCCATGTAAGTCTGACATTTGGCTATACAATGTAATTGTGGATAAATAAAGACGTCTATTATTATTATATAATATCCAAGAAACTTAATATCTCATTTTAGAAATTTGACAGACTCATATGTATACATACCTCGTAGTCTCCCTCCATTAGATATCTCTAACGCCGGTTTTTTCCCTGCCCTCGACCATCTGGCAGGGCTGCTGTCAGACGCAAGTCATGAAAGTTGCGGTTGTATCCCATCATCCCGACCAGCAGAATGTCTTGTCTATGAATATTTCTAGGTAGCCAGAGACCAGAAAGGCGTATATCCCTTATCGTTCTAAGTTGTAAGGGCAAATGCACGAGGAACTCTTTGATGTGTGAAATGAGTGCTGTTGGTTGTGTAAAATTGCTGGGGTTGGACGCATATAAATATACTGCCGCCAACAAAATGAGATAAATCTCATCCCGTACAACTCCCAATCCCGATTTTCAACCCCCGCAAAAATGTTTCTAAGAATAATCAGGAGCTTCTGAAACGTCGAAAAAAGAAGTTTGATCAATAGCTATTTCCTTCGTGTTTTGTCCTATGCCGCCACTGGATTGATTTTCAAAAACTATTTTTGTCCTTGGCATAGCAGTAGTGTTGTGTGAATATTAGATACCAATCCGAGCGGTACTTTACAAGTTCAAAGGCTGGTGGACACTTTCGCGATTACAATACTTCCTCGCCAGAAGGCGTGTAAGGTAAGAAAACAGAATCTTGATTTCAAGATTCGCCTCGTTGCGTGGGAAGTGGAAACGTCTCCTCAATTCCTCACCAATGATGCATACGCCGAATCTGTCCGCGAAAATTCATTTCCATCGAATTTGTATGCGGCATTCTTTCTCCCGCCCATCTTTCAATATGAGACAAAAGTGGCAGTAGCACGGCGGGAGATCCTCCCATGAATTTCGAATAAATATTAGTGATGTGATAAATTTCGCGCTTCCAAAGCTAATTGAATTTGTTTTGCTGCTGAACCTGCAGACAGATGTTAGCGGGTAACGTTCTATTTTGATTTAATTTCTTTTGCCGGGGTTCGGTCAAAGATGTAGTGCTGCGACTTCTCACGAGCGTACTGTGAACAATTTTGCTCAGGATTGGCCCGTTAGGTATTGCTTATGAATTAGCCCAGGAGGTATTCTCGCATCTGCTAGGAGAAGTATCGTGATTCAGCACTTTTGCAGTATCTTATTAAAAAAAGCTGGGCTATTCGTTTAGGGCTAAGAAGTACTTTTCTGCACATGACCTCCTCACTCGATACAAGGCACATATAAGACCTAGCCTGGAGTATTGCTCACATGCTTGGCGTGCTGCTGCCCCGACTACATTATCTATGCTCGATGCTATCCAGAGGAGGGTTGTCCGACTAATCGACGACTCTTCTCTAAGAGACACTCTCGAGACGACCCTTTCGCACCAGCGGGCCGTCGGCGATCTATCTCTTTTCTACCGCTACACCAACGGGCTTTGCTCCTCAGAGTTTCGTCCATGATGCCGCGCGATGTGCCTGCAAGACAGACCCGCCTGACTTCGTCCTCCCGTCCTAACCGTGTCGTACATCCAGAACTGGCCAATACGACCGCTGCTTTGTCCCGAGGGTGTCGAGATTCTGGAATAATCTACAAAAGGAAGCTTTTTACAGTTCTACTAACCTAATGCAGTTCAAAAATCAGATTATGAAAATTTCTTTGGGATCCTTATAGCAGCCGCGGTATCCTGGCATTCTGCCTGCGCGGCTGTATCGGTATAAAAAAGTTTATTAATACATCTATAAAGCGAATAAGGCATTCATTTTTCTGGATAACTCTAGAGCGGTATTAAATTTGTATAATATTAAAACCGGGTGTGGATTGAAATCCACATTCTTGCCTTAATTTAACCGGCTTCCCAACTAGGAAAGATGTTTTATAATTTTTATATTTCCAAGGTCGGTTAAATTACGGCAAGAATGTGGATTTTAATGCTCAATCATACCTTGTGTTAAAATTAAACAAATTTAAAGACGTTCCGGAAGTATCCGAAAAACTGAATACCTTATTCGTTTTATAAACGTATTGATAAATGCTTTACAAACATTGTTTTGTTTTATGATTTTTATATTATAGCCTTTAATAATAGCCTTTATTTAACTTGGTGGCTGTGCTGAAAGCTGCTTATCATAGCATCCATAGCTTTTATTATGACAGTGCTAATGATAACCATATAATAATAAATTATTCAATGTACCATCTGAGTGCAATATGCTTTAAAATGATAAAGTATATTTGTTAGTTGGGATATGATTCCATTTCAAAGTTACACTAGCTCTGTTCGTTCTGTTCGTCATTGTCTGTCAAGGACCTTTGCTTTTGTGTCAAAATACGTCATTCAGTTTGCTATTCTGTCGGCCTGGTCACAAAAAAGCCAGGTATGATTAATAGAAAGCAGAAAGAAAAAAGAATGAAAAAAGAGGGAGAGCAAAGGGTAACAACTGTTAGAAAGGCGTCTGATCAGCCACCGATCTGCCCATTCTAACACTTTCTCCACCGCACATTGTAGCCCGTAATGGACCAGGTTACCAGAACAGGACTGGGCTACTAATGCAGTGTCATCAGCGTAGCGATGGACTTCACAGTTGCTAGGGCTAGGGACGTCATGAATGGACAAAGAATAGAGGATTGCTCCAAGGACCAAACCCTGAGGAACACCGGTTCTCATAGACCTTGTTGTTGACAGTACGTTGTTAATTTTTATTAGAAATGTCCTTCCTTCGAGAAAGGACTTTAGAAGCCAGAAGAGAAAACCCTTTTGGATTAATTTATAGAGGAGGCCATCATGCCACACCTTGTCAAAAGCCTTCGCAACAGCTAGAGGCACGATGTAAGTACTTTTGTCATTGTTAAATCCGCTAGTTATATGCTCGACCACGCTAACTGCCTGCAGATCCGACCGAAACCCAAATTGAATGTCGGGAATCACATTATGATCCGACGAGAAATTCTGAAGATGACGGAGAATCACCTTTTCAGCGAGCTTAGATGGCGCTGACAGTAAACTAATAGGACGACAATCCTGGGGAAATATCGAACCAGCCTTTTTTAGGATCATGATAACCTCGGCCACCTTCAATGGAAATATTGGGTCCTGAGCATTGACTCCTTTCACGATATACGTCAAAGCTCTTGGAGAGAGCAGCTTCAGCGCCTTATTAGTAATTTTATCATCTCCAGGTGCTTCACGCACCTTGAGGTTTTTAATATGACCAATGAGCTCCGCTGGTGTGCAATGCGGAATCTCAGGTGGTTCCGCTGATGTGCTATGCAAATCCTCTGTTGAGGAATCTTCTGTAGAGTCATCTGAGGAAGATCCACCAATACTAGCATGATGTCACTGACGCCATTAGCTCTGATGTATCTCCTGACGGATCTTACAATATGTCGCTCCTCGTCGAGGTCATTATCTAGATCATAGTTGGATGAGAACTATCGTTCCATAGCTTCAGCAAAAGCTTCCGCTTTTTCCTCAGTTCTCCAGGACCGTGGATATGCGGTAGTTTGCTATTTCTGATCGAATTCGCAACATTCCAGAGAGGAGTATTCGAATCGAACATTCCCGCTAGAAAATCGCTCCATTGCTCGTTACGGAACTCATGAAGAGCGTTTTCTACTTCATGGACAAGATTGGTGGCTCTACGGATGTCATCTGGGTGACAAGATCTTTTCGTTTGTTTAACTGCAAATATTTTGTCAGAAATTTTCTGACGTATGTCCACATAGAGAAAGGGCCTGCCGCTCTGCTGTCCTGGAAGCACAGTTGCACGCTGTAGAGCTTATTCAATGGAACTTGTCTACTTCGTTTGAACAGGCAGCAGCGGTGGCCGCAGTAGTAGACTCTTCGGTCTCCTGATCAGTCGCCGTGCGCTGTGCGGGTTCGAGTCCCGTCCCAGGAGAAATTTTTCTCTTGGCTATGGATGTTGTGATTATCCGTAGGTGGTAGATGGTCTCTGACTGTCAAACGCGGAGGTACCACCCAGCGGTTCTCGTAGGCGGAGCCAGAATGTGTGCATGTTGCATGCACACGTGTTTCCTCGCCAGAGTCCGTGTGGCGTCTCCCCTTTCCCATGTATCCTCCTATAGCCCCACGGTACACAATGGGTGCTTAGGCCTTAGGCCTTCGTGGTAGTTGGAGCATAAAAAAATCTGCAGCTCCCGATCAACACGTTTTCTTGGAGGGATTTCCTCTAAGGTTTGCTCATCATACATGATTCGAGAAGTGAAACTGTATTTTTCAGTTTCTGGATATGGCGCAGTCAATGTATGTGTATAGGGTATCCATTTCGTACCACATGGTTGCAAAGTGGAATTCAACCTGGAATGACCGGTTCTATGATTGCTGTTGAAGTCCGCTGCCACAAGAAGTGGACCCACGCAGTCCAAAAGGACTTCCAGATCCTCTTCTTGCAGCCTGGCACCACATCTAACATACTCCGAAGTGATCTTCAATGGAACGCCTCCCGCCTTATTGACCACCACAGACGCCACTTGCTAAGCATTTCAGCGTTTATGCTTCTGTAATAGTCAATACCACGTTTAACAAGCACTGCCAAGCCACCGCCTCGTCCATTCGGTCTATCAGTCTGGATAACGTCATATTTCGGGAGAACTTTACGATCCCCCATATTAAGTAATGTTTTCTGCAACAAAGCTACGTCTATATTTTCGTCCAGAAGAGCTTGATGAAATTCCCGTTTTGGAGACCCATCTTATTGGTTGCGCTTTTTGCGTCCGGATTAGTAAAATCGGGCATCGAACTATGCTTACGTACATCTGGCATGACCAAAAAAAGTAGTTAGTTCTCAACTAGTTCAGAACTGCTTTTGGCTGCAAACCTAAAGTATTGCGTCACTTATTATTGGTTCTTAACAGATAATACCCTCTTAACAACTGTTCTGTACCACTTGTCGCAACATCATATCTGACCGAAAGCAATCGCAGCAAAGCCACGATAAGCAACTATTCAATACCAGCACAACTAGACCCTCTGGGAAAAAAATCAGTCAAGCTGGTCCATACAATTAGTTCATGTACACTCTTTTCCTGTTCTACCTCAGTCCATCTGGCAACGTCGCGTCTCCCCGATATCCAACCGGCACGGATACTACGTATTTTAAAAAGTGACATTTATCTGTTTTTTTTTCACATTTTGTAGGTTTTTCTGACATAACGTAGGTTTTTCTAACTAGCTAACTTAGCACTAGCTGTTTTACACTTGTTGTGAACTCGTTGTATAGCTGCACAGAGATGGAATTATTGGAGGTCTAAGCTATAAGTTGTGTACTATAGCTGGAAGGAAACGGCAGTGTATAGATGCAAAGTGAACATTTTTGTCGTAATAATCTGTGTTGATGATATTTCTATTTCTTATCTCAACCAACTTTTTCTCTTTCACAACTTCTCAGGGATAAATACTCCGCTTTCTGCAACCAACAATGCATGCTTGAGCGTGTCGTGCCGTTGAGTCATTCCTCCATAGATGGACGCTCACAGCGATCATAGCGAGCCAACGTGGAATGAACTATTTGTGCACTAAAAACTACCTAGTGTGCAAGATGACGTTTTGTAGTTTGTTTTTAGGTTTTTTTAGGTTTTTTACATAATACTCCAGCCGCACGGGTATTACGTATCTTGAAAAGTGACAATTTGTCGTTTATTTGATAATATGTAGGTTTTTTGTGACATAACATAGGTTTTTTCTTCAAGATGTCAACTTAGCACTAGCTATTGTACACTTGCTGTGACCTTGTTTTGTAGCAGCACGTGTTGCCTAAACGTCATGATATTTCAGCTATCAATGTTTGACTCTGATTTGATGTAACATTTGCATCAGAGATGCATTGATGATAATTCCACTGGTTTTTTGTCTCAAATATAAAATTACTTGAGATGTGTCCAAAGCTAGAAATTAGTTGCGCAGCCAGTGTTTCTTGTTCATGCTGGAAATTACATATGCATATTTGCTGAATTTCTAAAATGAGAGAGATAAGAAAAGAAAATCCCTGGCTTTCTGCAACCAACAGTGCAGGCCGTGTCGTTGGATCATTCCTCCATAGATGGACGCTTTTGATAGCTCACAGCTATCATAGCAGGCAAACGCGGAATGAACTAGTTGCACACTAAAAACTACCTAGTCTGCAAGATGACATTTTCTCGTTTTTTTTTTGACGTTTTTGAGGTTTTTTACGTAACACCCCTGCCGGTTCTATGTAGCCACAGCACAGGCAACATTATACGTAATACGTGTAATAACAGATCACTCACGAAGGCCGGCAAGACGCTGCCGTGAGATGAAGTAGACCTGGCCGGCGGGTACGCGATATGTCTGCTGAAAATATTATTCCAAATTTTAAGGGCCAATGTACCGAGAAATCTGTATGTGTGAAATATGTCTAATAGGTGGTAGAATTACCAAGGTGTTTCAATTTCGACACTCATCATTGGGGTCTCGGAAACTGTAAGAGATACGAAGTCGCATAAATTGGAGTAAAGTCGTGCCCTTAGGTAACTAACAAAATGCCGCTTAGATAATTTCGAAACTCAATTGTTCTTCCGGAGAGTGACAGAAAAAAACGGCATTTTCCCAAAATCGTTTTAATTTTTTCCTGACTTTATTTGTAGTGGGATTTTAAAATAAATTGTTCAACAACATTACCACTTTTTCTCCACTACGAGACGGAATTTTAATTTGACGTTTCCTCTCCTGAACTCCAGCAACAACTTATTTTTTTCTTATGGACGCTATATTGTATTTTTCCACAAATGAAGAGAGTTTTCAATTTAAACGTGCATACATTGACATTGCCAAACCTTAGATATTAAAAAAAACAGAATTCCCTAGGTAGGCCTTGAAAAGAAATAAACCTGCTATACCAAAAAAATGATCTGGTATATCTGGTAAATCGCAAAACCATTTTATTCTTCTTTGACATTATCTGAGATAGGATTTCAAAATAAATTACATGCTGTCAGAAACTTCTGACTGTTTGACGACTGTCAAATCAGTCAGCAGATAATTTTCCAGTAAATTGTCAGAGCTCGAAACCAAGTACAAAAATTATTCGGATGTATGATTTTTCAGAATGAAGTAGACAATTTTGAAAAAGTTGGGGGTTCATTTGCTGTAAACCAGAATTATCTAGGATTTTTCGTCCAACTGGTCAAATGTGCCCAAATTTTCCTTTAGAGAGAAAAACATGGACACTTTCTAGAAAAATTAGCCGCACCCAAAAATGTCAAGTAGATTTACTCAGTAATTACCATTCAATTCTCATATATAAAGTATAAACATAAATTGGAAGAAATATGATTCCACACATCGAATTACAAGTTGAAGAAGTAAATAATATATAGTAAGAATTCTGAATAAACGTCTGCAGTGATTATGCATGTACAAAGTATTGTGAATGACTTTTAATCAAACTCGGATAGTAGGGTTTTTGTTCCCTGTTCCCTTATCGCCCAGCCTCGAAGTGTATGCACAAACATTTATATGTTCTAGCTATGTAAGTCCAACCCAAAGCTGATGAGAAAATAAACAAAATAACGAATTCTGGAGATTTTGTGATACAGCTTTTTGTCACGGGTGCCCACGGAGAGGGACTGACTGTTTCTGCTGGGGTGAAAATAATATTTTCCCTATACAGGGTATTTTAAATTCAACCCTCACCATTGGGATCGCAGAAACTTCAAGTGATACGTAGTCACTTAAATAGTAGCAATATTGCGTTTCCAGATAATCAGCAAAATGTCGCTGAGAACGTTTTGAAATTGAAAGTACTTCCGGAAATAGACGTAAAAAACAGAATTTCCCAAAGTGGTTTTAATTTTCTCCTGACCTTATCTGTGGTGGGATTTCAAAATAAATTGCACATGAACTATACCACATTTTCTCCTCTACACGACGGCACAATTAGAATTTCAATATGACGTTCATATAGACGCCATATTGGATTCTTACACACATGAATAGAATTTTCATTCTGATTTAAAAAATGTATGTTTGGAAGACTGTGAATACATCTGCTTATTTATGGTTATTATTGTTATTACATCAATAAAATTTTCATTTCGTATTCAAGTTTCACCATATCTTTTTATTTCCTTTTAATTTTCATCCAACAACAAATTTATGGTCAACTAACTGAGTGTTAGCTGATAATTTCAAGGCCTACCCAAGAAATTCTGTTTTTCTTGAAGTAATCAAGGTTTGACGACATCAATGTATTATGCATTTTTTGAATCAAAATGAAAAACTCTATTCGTCTGTGCAAAAATGCAATATAGCGTCCTTAAGAAATAATAAAGTTGATGCTGGAGGAGAAGAGACGAACCGGCATATAGAAATTCTGATTATGCCTTCTTGTAGAGAAGAAAACGTGGCATTGTTAATGTGCAATTTATTTGAAAATCCCAATATAAACAAAGTCAGGAAATAAATCAGAACAATTTTAGGGAAATTCAGTTTTTCCGTTACTCTACGGAAGTACTTTGATTTTCGAAACCTTCTAAGTGTCACTCTGTTGACTACCCCATTTAAGCGACTTCGTATCCCTTACAGTTTCCAAGATCCCAATGGTGAGTGCCAAATTAGAAACACCCTGTATATGCAGACTCTTACTAGAAGAAAAAAGTGACAATTCTACAAGGATTTAATAACGTCTTTGACTAACAAAAGGTGTTATATACTACGAAGCTAAAACCGCTGAACATAACTACAATTATCAAGATCTGCTTACATAGCTGTGAGTTTCACAGAGTTCTCAACATGGTCAAAAAGAACTTAAACTACGAAAATACATAGAAGTAAGACTTAAATCACGTAATTACGCATTTTGCAACTGTAACAAAAAATTTCAAAATATTAGTGATCACAAAAGTATTAATTACGGTTCTTGAAAGTTATGTCCTCAATTGTTCGGGTTTTTCATACTGTATTCATAGTCTTCATTTTGCCATTACCGGGTCAATAAACAAAATATTGAGCACAAAGCACTTTAGCGCTGGCTGAATTGTGGCACTGTCTTCTCTACAAAATTAAGGTTTTTGGGTTTTATTTTTTTTACACCGAAGCAGCCGCGCAGGTGAACCCTACATGCCAAGGCACAGAAACTTTGTTATTCCCATTTTTAAACTGACTAAAGTTAGTAGAACTGGGAAAATCCTCGCCCTCGGAACAAAGGAGTGGACTTATCGGCCAGTTCTGGATGTACGCAGTTCGACACGCTTACGAAAGGAGGACGAAGTCAGTAAGGCACATCGCGGGGCGACACCATGGAAGAAAGCTCTGAAGAGCAAAGCCCGTTGGCGTAGCTAGATCGATTAGAGAAAAGTTCCCTAAATGCCTCTTACGAAGCAATTTTAGTCCTCAAGATAGTTCTGCCACACTCTGATACCTGTCACTGTCACTGGTTGACTGGTGACCTCTGATCTGTCAGAAAGTTCTGTACGAACACCGGATTAGCTGTCGGCAAACAGTCAGAAACTGTACGAACAGGTAACATCTCTCTGATTCTGATTTTGACAGTCACCGAAAAGTTACTGACTACTGTACGAACAAACCAATTGTCACTTTTTCTTCTCTACAAGATGGCGTAGTCATAGTTTCAATTCGAGCTTGTGCTTTCGGCTTCCATCACCAATGTTGTTTTCCCGTATCGAGGCTATAAAGAATTATGTACATTTTAATACTACTGAGAATAATACTACTTCAATTAAATATGTGGATTTTATTTCGACACAAATAAATGTATTATATTCATAGTTAAATGCAGAATAAAAAATTGTTTTCCATTGTGTGAAATTTTAATGAGTCCATAGGCAAAGACAAAGTTGATGATGGAGATCAGAAGCAGAAACGTCCCACTAAGAATTTGACTACGCCTTCTTGTAGACGAGTCGTAGTGGCAATGCTAATATGCAATTTATTTTAGAAACCTCATTCTAAATAAAATCAGGAAATGAACAAAGACTTTCGAGTAAATTCAGTATACGAAACAATTGACTACCTGATAATAATTTGAAACGCCTATCTCGGAATTTTTTTTAATCGCTAGGATTTGGTAATGTCCATTTCTGGCATATTATATATTTTTGGAATCAGAATTAAAAGCTCTGTTTATCTGTGCAAAAATCCAATATGACGTCTGTAAGAAAAAATAAAGTTGATGCGAAAGGACAAGAGACGGAACATCGTAATGCAATTTTAATTGTGCTATCTTGTAAAGGAGAAAAAGTGGCAATGTTAATCTGCAATTTATTTTGGGAAAATTCGTGTTTTCCGTGTTTCTGCGGAAATACTTTTAATTCTAAGACTTTCTAAGCAGCATTTTGTTAGTTACCTAAATACGCCACTTCGTATCTCTTACCGTCTCCTTTTCGAACCAGTTAGTAGGGATTGTTTTCTTCAGATGGCGCTCAAAGTAGTATATAGAGACATATACAGGGGAAATCAAATTTGTCTGATAGCTTAACTCACTGTGTATGTATATGTTACCCCAGAGAATGTTCGCACAGACAGACAGACAGAATTGGTAAGGTTACTATCAAACACAAGAAGGTCTGTTCGAACATTTATATTAATACTTTGTTTTCATTTTGATTATAATTATTTATTACAATTTTTATGCGACTCAGTCTTTTAATTTATTTTAGAATTATCTTTGAGATTTACCGATGTTGATAAAATCTACACATCCTGAGTTATTGTTACATTTTGTGACGATCCTGGCCTTTCATTTCGACCTAAAATGGAGCGCCGTAAGGACCGATTCGGAATCGATCCTAAACAGATTCCACACAATTCACAATTCAAAAATGAGTACGCTCAAAATAAAACCATTATTTAAGCCTAGAGAACCAGCGAACGCATATTTTCAACATGCATCTTACTTCAAGGAACTGGTGTAACATATTGGCAATGCGGCTTTGCTATCCGGTCGGCTTCTATTTCTTTCTAACATGTGTGTCTATACAGTCTATACACACTTCTCTCTCTTGTACTCATTGAACTCAAGCCGTTAGACAAATTTGATTCTCAGTGTGTACTACCACATACTACATACACCCCTCTGGTTTACACCCGAGATCCAGAATGATTGCACGACTATGCCCAGTAAGAAATTGATCCACGGTTTTTAACCAAATTCTAATTAGCTGAAGATCTCCGAATTCGCCGCCTCGATGCTCGTTTCCTTTTAAACTTCTAATTATGTCGGCTACCGCTGCCCCGAAGGTTTGCCAGGCCAGTGTTCCGCTAGAAAATGCTGACGGTTACCAGAGGAAAAATTGATCTTTTCTCGTTAGGTGAAAATACACAGGAGTGCGGGAGATTCAACGCTTTATTCAGCGCCCAGCGCAGTCTGTTTTAAACAGGTTGCTAAGGATCCATGTGATTTTGAATCGATCTAGGTCTACTTAGCTTCTAGCGGTTCACTGATTCATTACAGCACTGATAAAGTACTCTACCTAAATATTGTCATCCGTATACTGTATTTCGATGTACAAAAAGGAATCTTAAAGATTCTAGCGTCATCTATGAGAAAGTTGCAAAACTACTACTTGAAAAGAGTCAGAGCGTTTGGTTCCGCTGCTGTCTCTTAGATGGCGCTAGGAACTTTCAGATTCCTTTCTGAACGTGATCATTGATTAAAACTAAGATGGTCATCTTACTTCCTACGCCACTGGGCGAGGAAGTATTGTAATCGCTGAAAATTTCAAAAATGAGATACTCTCCCTTTTAATTCGTCGGTCTGTCTGTCCGCTAATCCTTGAGCCCTCTATAACTTGGAAAGTACCGGTCGGATTTTGATGAAATTTTTACACAAGGTTATTACTATGCCAAGAACGAAAGAAACTATATAGTTTTTAATCAAGAGGTGGCGGAGCTAGGGGCAAAAAATTAAAATAATAAAATTTAGTTTAATGGATGTAAAATTGGGGGTGGAGGAGGGTAAATCTTAATTTTTTGAAAGTGGTATACTTATACACCTCCTGCCGGGGTAATTCTTCGCACCCTCTAGACATATTTCTCATTATAGATTCCCTGAACATTTATCATTAAAACTAGATTGGTCGAGAGAGTCGCTAGTCGATAATATGCTTCGCGGTCCTGCCGATCCATGGGTGTAGCAGGTTGTGATCCACACCTGATGTACACATAGTTTCAATCATTTGTGCCTGCAAGGATTTTTCTCATGGGACGGACTTTTGTGTGAAAGCGTGACCGCAAAACTTTTTGAGCAGCGAGGAGAACCAAATCCTACAGAGCTCCAAAATTGTACAAAAAATATGGTAAATATGCAAATTTTAGTTGTATGAGTTTGTTTTACTAACTTGATCTAATAATTTTTTTGTTATACGTGTAGGACGTGCAGAGTCAACCTACTTTTCTTATGTAAGAATCGTTTTGTAATGGAGTCAGGGAATCTTTATTCATGAACGTAAATTGTATCAAAATATGAAAATTTTTTCACTTGTGAACATAGTCCCCATAAATATACGAACATTTGTCAAGTCATGGCACCAGCTTTTGGATCCCGTCGTCAAAGAACGCTGCCGCTGACCATTACACCAGTTAGTAACTATTTCTTTCAACATGTCATGATTTCCTATGTGATTTCGACAAAGAAATGCCTCAAGTTTGGCACAAGAATGTTTGAGGCTGCTAAGTCATGGTTGTATGAGGGATGAGTGGTTCTTACTATAAAAATGGTCCTCATACTGTCTACCCTGAATTTGAAAGTTGAGAAGTGTAAAAATTAGCAAATTATTTTTTACAACGGCCAAAGAAGTCTCAACTTTCGCTGGATAGTTTTTAACCTTCGAAGAGCGTCAAGAAAAAAACCGCCGTATCGTTTCTTCGAGGATCTATTGGAAATGCTGTTAGCTCCCATGGTCAATGAACTCTGTACGGTTTTTCCGTCTGCGAGGCTAAAATTGCACTTCACTTGTGCAACTACAAAATATTCTAAGAAATAAATGTCACAAGTGATATGAAAACATCACCTAATGTACTCTCTACCTTCTATTCAACTTGTATTCCCAAAGCTTTCTAATTAGTTCAAGATGCTTTTTATTCAATGCAGAAAAAACTCGCAGCTCGTAGCTCAATGTTTATCAAGGAGCATGTGCCGATTTTATGTCAATGCTCTCTGAGAAAATACAACTAGTCAATTATTCAGATTGCTTCATAGTTTGGTGCAGTATGCATATTAACATGGCAGTGTGGGGATATTCAATTTGTATATGTATACCTGTATTGTTCATAAAATTAAATAAAATAATGATGGAATTGATGAAAATGTAATGTATAACATTTACCATTAGGTATCTCCCCAGAATTGTCTCATCAGCTTAAAACCGAAAACTGGCGTCAAGTAGGTTGACTCTACACTTCCACGCAACGCCGTCATCAGTTCATGAAGGATTGTGTTCAACGCAAGTTAGGCCCTATAGAAATAAGTCATGGATTTTATATCCTGGATAGTGGATAGTTGCTATGTTTTCCTTCGGTATCCCAAAAAGCAAGAAACAGCTATCTGCGGTTGGCTGTGTTTGGTTGAACGGACGAAAACATCATGTTTATGTTAGACTCTCTTAGGAAAGGTTAGTTACTAATATAATATATATATATATATATACACAGGGTGGCGCATCGAAAACGAAACAGACTCATTTACTGGCAGCTCATTGTTTTTACGCTCACACCCGTCGATTTTGTTTTCGATGGGGACACAAGTTTGGCCAAAAATCACGTTAGCACGTGCAGCCCCCTAAGCGGGGGTGACACCACCCCCAAAATCTTAAATGGAAAGGGGGGTCGAGTGATACCTTATTTTAAAGGTCTTTCAATTCCCTATATAATGATATAAAATTAATCTACTTCAGTTCAGTAGTTGTGAAGATTTATTGATTTAAAGCTTAAATAAAACTAATAATCATCATTAGTGGACGTCAATACATTTGGCAGCAAAGTAATTTAAAAATGAAAAATGAACTGACCCGTTAGGCAACTAAATGTTGAAAATGGCCACCATGACTCTCCATGCAATAATAAAGATTTTGCTCAAAACTTTGCCGCACATTTTGCAATATTTGAGGAGTAATTTGAAGGCACTCATTCACAATTCTTTGTCGCAGGTCTTCTAATGATGTTGGCTGAGTAGCATAGATTTTGCTTTTTAAATGACCCCACATAAAGAAATCCAAAGGTTATAAATCTGGCGATCTTGGAGGCCACTCAATGGCACCTCTTCTACCAATCCATCGATCTGGAAACGTCTGATCTAAATATTGTCCAACACGTGATGCGTAATATGGTGGGGCACCATCCTGTTGGAACATCAACCTATTCGCAATGTACCGCCGATCATTTTGATTTTCAATGATGGCTGTTAATGCAGGATCTATGGCGTCTTACAGTAATTCCAGATACATTTCACGGGTCAAATTCCCAGGTAAGAAAAAAGGGCCAACCAAATGATCGCCAAAAATACCAGCCACAACATTTAAATTTTGTGGCTGCTGTGTATGAACCTCATGATAAATTCTGGGATTAGAATGCCATTTAAGAAAAAGGAACATTCGTCGGAAAAGCAAGTGTTGAATAGAAAATGTTCATCGTTTATAATTCGTTCACTCATATCTTCACAAAATTGTAATCGCCGATCAAAATCGTCTTCATTAAGTTCTTGTACCAGGTGAATTTTATATGAATGAAAACTATGGGGAATCCGTTGGACAGTACGTCGACTCACACCACACACAGTCTCCAATTAGCGGGTACTTCACGTAGGATCTACTTAAACTTGCCCTAAAACCCCCACTTCTATTGCTTCGTTCCTTATGGGATTTTAAATGTTGCGTTTTTTATTGGCGACTGACCCAGTTTCCCGAAATTTAGCTACAAGTTCTAGAACATATTTTCGATGCACGTCACTGTTCTCATGTCGGTCATTAAATATTTCTGCTGTTCTATTAGCGTACTGATTATTTCTGAAAAATATTTCGATAATTCCAACTCTTTCTGCTGTTGAATATACCATGGTTAATTTATGTAATAAAGCGTTACAAGTTATTTTAGCAACAGAGCTTGGTCAATTCAATCGCAAACTATGTACTAAATTCCAATTAAAAATAAGTATGAGATATTTCCTTACCTTTCTTCAAGAAATAACTTTTTTTCCACAAAAAAACGCTCCAATAGCTATTTTCAACAACAAAATGATAAACAAACCATGGGCGTAGTGAATAAAAGCATATACTTATTAAGTAAATTCTTTTAGTCAAATTTCTTCTGAAAGTAGTACAAACTAATCTGATGTACCTATTAAAGTCTACTGTACGCTTTAAATCAATAAATTTTCAAAACTACTGAAATGAAGTACATTAATTTTATATCATTATAAAGGGAATTGAAAGACCTTTAAAATAAGGTATCACTCGACCCCCCTTTCCATTTAAGATTTTAGGGTTGGTGTTAACACCCCCGCCCAGAGGGCTGCACGTGTTATCGTGATTTTTTGCCATACTTGTGTCCCACTCGAAAACAGAATTGACGGGTCTGAGCGTTTTTCAAGAAAAAAAATTAGCTGCCAGTAAATGCGTCTGTTTTGTTTTCGATGCGCCACTCTGTATATAACATGTAAATTAAACAAATCAAGTGCGCCAAACAGGTCCGTACAATTAGTCCCTAACATCCTCTCCCTACCCTAGCCGTAGTACAATTCACCTGGCAACGTTACGTCACCTCTCTCCAATATCTGAAAGCCTAATGCGTCATACGCTGCAGAGCGCCCACACAGCACCAGTCATGCGGCACACGTAGGTACACCGACACGTCCTCCGCAGCCCTTGAAGTCAGCAGGGCAGGGAACCTTATCGAAAATATTTTTCTATCGTTCTAAGTTTTAAGAACAAATGTGCGGGGCAGAATTATCGGGATTGGAGGTGTATTAATATACTTACATCAAAAAATTGCGATTCACCCTCCCGCACCCCTTAAAGACCCCCACCAAACAATTTTTTACCCATAAAATTTTTTCAAAAAGATCGTCTGAAACGTCAAAAAACGAAGTTTTGAGCGGTTTTTATTTTTTCGTCTACGGTCTGTTTCTCTACTGGACCGACTTTCTAACACTACAAAGCTTTTGCATTCTTAGAGTAGTAGTTACCTTGTATGAGAATTCCATCCTGAGCCGACTAGTACTGTCCAAGTTATAGACAGGCCCGACTGAAATGAGTGACATGGTGTTTATATTTATATTATGACATCGATAAAGTGCTGTAGTCTAATCGTCCGTGCCATGCTTTTCTTTAATGATGACCAAAATCACCGACTCTGCACCGACCAACCATCTTAGCTTTCCAAATTACGAGGTGAACTCCAACCTGAGGAAGAACCGGGGAGTTGTAGCTTTACTGATCCATAGGCGGGGTATTCGGGCGAAAGACCTGCATGTTATCACTTTACCTTTATTGAGCACTTAGAAATAGAATAGTACATGTGGTGAAAAAATAAAATGAAATAAATAAGCTATAAAATATAAGTAAAATGTATAAAAGTACAAGTAAAATCAATATAAATATAACAATTCTTATAAATGTTCTTTAAGCTCGCAAGGGTGTACATTCCATATATTGACTTATAAAATGCATTTGATGCTAATAGTTTTTCAAGTTGGTTTTTAAATCGAAAATGATTACTGGTTTGCTGTATTTTAGCTGGTAATTTATTGTATAATTTCATGCAGTCATAGTAGGGTGATTTTTTGAAATGTGTCGTGGTATGTGTATGGATGATCTGTAAATTTTGATTTCTAGTATTATAATTATGATGAGCATTAATATTTGGGAACAGGTTATTAAACTTCTTAACGTAAGTTACACATTTCAAAATGTAAATACAGTGTAATGTAAGAATTTCTAGTGATTTAACAAGTTCTCTGCAGGAGTCAAGTGGCTTCATTCTGAAAATTAATCTGATGATGCTTTTTTGGGCAACAAATACCCTCTCAATTTCGGTTGATTCCACCCCTATCATAATGTTATAAGACATATGGCTATAAGCCAGCACATAATATAAATTGATAAAAGCTTTTTCATTCAGGACATCTTTAAGGTGTAAAAAGGCAAAATATGTTTTACTTCAATTTTTACATACGTGATCTATATGTTTATGAAACTTTAGTTTACAATCGAAATATATACCAAGTAGTTTACAAGAATCCGATAAAATAAGACCCTACATATTTAAGTCTAAGTCAACTGTACGTTGGATCTTAAAATTGATAACAACAGTTTTATTGCAATCTAAGATTAACCGATTTCTTAGACAGCAAGCAGATAATTCATCCAATACACTTAGAATTTGGGAGTAAAAGTAATTGATATTTTCTGTAGATATAGTTATAAATGTATCATCTGCAAACATGGTTATATATCGCTTTGAGATATGGCTGGGCAAACCACTGACGTATAAATTTAACAGCAGTGGTCCCAGTATAGATCCCACGTCCAACAGGATATATATGAGATGTTGTGATTCCATCTTTAACTTTCAGATTTTTTGTCCTGCATGTAAGATATAACCCAGTTCAAGAATAAGCCTCTAATACCCACAGTATATGATATTTGCTTAAGTATGTTGCTGTCTATTGTGTCGAATGCCTTAGACCAAAAAGTAAAGATGCTACATATTCACCTTCGTCAAGTCTGCTATAAACATATTCAAGCAAACGACAGCTTGCAGTTTCGATGGATTTCTCAGTTCTAAAGAAATGTTGGCATACATTCAGGATATGAGATTGTTCAGCAAAATCGTATAATGTGTGATACATGGCTTTTTCTAGCAGTTTAGATATATTGCTCAATCATGAAATTTGACGAGAGTTCTCAACGTTATCATGTTCACCTTTTTAAATGTAGGTCTGATCACCGCAAGTTTTAAGATTTTAGGAAAACAACCACTCTCAACAGATTTATTAAATAAAATGCCAAAGTATCACCAATACAACTAAGAATTTGTTTTAAAAGATGTAAAGTAATATTATCAAAACCACTAGACGTTTTGTTTCTAATTTTATTTAAAACATTTTGTAGTTCGTTTAAGGTGGTAGGTTCAATAAAAATAGAATTTTGTCTGTAAGATAAAATGGTACAGGGAAGTAATAAGTTCTGACCAAAGTGTGACTCCATTTTCTGAGAGCCACAGGTAGAGAAGTTCTTATTAGATTTTTCTGTGAGTCTTTCATTTCATTCTACATATGTCCTTGTTTTTTTTTAGAGGATGATCTGCCAAGTTTTATATTGATTATTTTCCACGACTCCTTTACTGTATTGTCTGCATTACAAATGTTTTCCGAGTAATAATGTCTTTTTGTGTTTTGAATATTTCTGCGGTAATTTCTTTTTTCTTCTAAATAAAGCTCTTTTATCTCTGACGTTCCAATATCGATCATGAATTGATACAAATTTCTTATATGCTTTCCTTGAGATTATAGTTTCATTGACCCAACCTTTGCCCTTTTGCTCTTTTAATATCACTCTTGTAATATATCTCTTAGGGCAAGCTAAATCCAAATATCACTGTAATCATTCAACAACTACTTTTTCTTTTTCCTCATTTCTCATTATTTTTTCATTATTTACAGCAGTTGCGCAAAATGTAGGATAAAACTGCATTGCAAATTTTGCACATAGTTGAAACAACTGGTAAATTTGTAATAATGTAATCGATAGCACTGCGATAAGTGATACCTAATATATTGGTAAATACTCTTGTATATTCAGTGGTAGCGCAAGAACGAAAATTAAAAGTCTTAAGATATCTACGAGTAATCTATTAGAAAAGTGGTCTTTCTTTGCTGGAATCTACATTGAGATCACCACATATAACTATATAGTCTGCATCTTTGACGACTGAAGAAATTGCTGAAGAAATTGAAGCGGCATAGATGTCAACGTCACCATTAGGTTTATAAGCAGCTATAAGGGAGACATTTTTAAGTCTCTAATTTTCTTTAAACTCAATATAATTTTTCATCTGTATCATTGTACCACCACTTATGAAGTTTTGGCGGAAGAATTGTGCAGCTAGGCTATAATTTTCAGAGTGTAAATTATCTAATTGCCGAAAAAGTGGTCTTCGGTCATTCCGAGTATATCTAAATTTGATTTGTGCAACAGTAATTCAATTTGGCTGATCTTATTACCCAAACCTAGTACCTTTACATTGCAAATTTTGAACATTGTATTTTTGTCATGATCATCTAAGATATAATTTTTTACTAGGGTACCTTGGGCCCATAAAGATGGATCTTGTAGCTTATCTTTTATGTCAAAATCGGCACCAATTTTAAATGATTCTCGGTTGGATTTCTTCCATTTTGGAAGCTTTTCCACAATGAATTCTCTATTTGAAATTTTTTTACAGAATAATGTTTGTATATTAGCTTCCGTAGTTCCAGGAGATGTTCTGCCCACGTAAATCCATATTCTTCGTGGTACGGCGGTAAGATCGGCCTCCGTAGAGGAACCCGTACCAATCACAATCTTCGATTTCTTAGGGTGACCCGGAATGAGTTTTCCTTCACTTGTTATGTGGGCAGTAGAGAGACTATTTGTATCTTGTCTTGAAGTTTTAGCAATTTGATCACAGTTATCATTATTGGAGCGAATTTGTAGCAGAATTATTGATGGCAACTATTTTCGCCCACGTTTTAGGTCCTTGTCTACTTGGCTCAGGATGATTATCATTGCGAAGTTCATGCTGGCAGTTGCTAACATTATCCAATTTTTCTATTAGTTTCCCGTGGTATAACAACTTCTTGACGAAGCTCCTTCATCTGGTTGGAGGCGTAACAATTTTGTAGAGTTCAATGCTTCCAGAACACACCACTGTACCTTGACTAACACGAAGCCTCCTAGTGCATATCCGGTTTCGATGGATGGCGGAGTTCTAACAAAGAACCGTTGGTTTCGGTTGGTCGGAGACCAGGTCGCAGAGGATTTGTTGTGGTATGAACACATCTTGTCAATATCGGCAGATGCTGGAAAAAAGCTAGGCTATTTGTTTAGGGCTAAGAAGTAATTTTCTCCACATGACCTCCTCACTCTATATAAAGCCCAAATAAGACCTAGCCTCGAGTGCTCCTCACATATTTGCGGTACTGTCGCCCCGCTCGATGCTGTTTGACTGATCGATGACTCTTTACTGATGAACAGTCTCGGGACCCTTCATCACCAGCGGCCCGTCAACGATCTATCTCTATTCTGCCGCTACGCCAATGAGCTCTCCTCCATGGTATTTCCGCGCGATGTGCCTGCCAGACAGACCCGTCTGACTTCGGCCTCCCATCCTAACCGTGTCGATCAACCAGAGCTAGCCGATATGACCGCTCCTTTATCCCGTGGCGTCCACATGTAGAATTCCGGGCCAATGGTTTGGAAAGCATGGAGAGCCTATTCTAATGTGGATTGTTTATCGCCAGATCAACAGTTTCGCACTTACTTCATACTGTTTTCAGTTTGTATTGCGTCTTACTCCTAGGCACCGAAGTGGCCGACACGGAAACAACTGAACTGGGACCTCAAATTGTCTTTAGAGATGAATTCTGGTTCTGTTTGGGGATGCATGATGGCCGTGCAAAGCTATGAAGGCTACGAGGTGAAGGATGAGATTTTCAAATTTCTATGGAAACCCACCACACTGTTGGAGTTATCGGGCTACCATGACCGCCGTGCGTTAAATTCAGGTGAGGGAACCAAATGTTGTCTCCTCTATATGGACATTCACCAACCCACCTTTTCAACAAGTTGATGCGCGAACAGATATAGCCAGGATTACGTTGGTGCTTCTAGACTATTTGATTGACAGTACGTGATGCTTGATGGAGTTTACAATTTAGTAATGTGGTTTATCTATGACACCTTCAGCTGTTAAGGCCAATCGGATTCACATCTGCCGGAAACACCTTTCCCAAAGGCCAAAACGTAATTAGAATAAATGTACAAGTTTCAAAAGAGCTGCTACAGACAATCTGAAGAAATGAACTTCAGCACTTATTATTTCCCGAATCTCGCCAAAGGCAATCGAATCGAATCTAATACTCAATTTTCTGTGAAAGTAACAATTTCCCTCCTGCTCGCAGTACGCAAATGCTTCTTATTTGCTAGCAAACAAAATATCCAGAGAAGTTAATTATAGTATTGAATAGTATGGGGAACAGTCGGATTGGCCTCAGCTTCGGCTGAGCTTCAGCAGCCGCAACCGGTTCGTTTCCAACTTTTCCCCAATTACCTTCTGTCTTTCACAGTAATTAACTATTCGTCGAGATGCCTCCTTCATTGCTGCATTATGCACCATTTTAAGCGAATGTAGAGTCACTTGAAAATCAGGGAACAGTTGATACCTAGTCCCGACACCTGAAAATGCACATTCTATAGTTAGCAAATCGGGTATAGCATATCTAATCCTAATTGAAGCAGAAATATGGTTGGTGGAAAATGGAAGGTCACATTAACAAATAAACAGTTATTATTCCTTTATTTACTGACTAAATGATACAAACATTTTATTTAGTGACACTCTGTCCTATTATGTAAGTCATGCAAAATTGTTTTCTCTGCTCTACCAGACGCAACTTTCCTCGTATAAATCTCACGAGGGCCTGGGCGGAATTAGGAAGTTTCCTATAGTCGAAAATACTGCCTGTGTTACTTGCATCTGATAATATATGTATAACTAGTATCTTTGACAATCTTCCAATAACTTGAAATTTAAGTTAGTTATGGCATTTTCTGTATTGGCTGCTGTAGCCGATTGGTCTCGCGCGTCGAGGTCCGTTAGTGACGTCACATGACGGAACGTCGCACGTCGTAGCCCAACTAGCAGAGTAGTGGTATAAGCTTTTGGTAAAAGAACCGTTAAGCCATAAAAGCTCTCTATTGTTGTTGCCTGGACACCAAAATGCTGGCTTAACGTTGTGTGGAATGCAAATTTGCTTTCTGCAACATATTTGCTCTATAGTGAGGTGTTTTAAAATATTCTTATACCATAGTTATACATAGTTATAAATTTTTAACTGTTGCATAAACGTTTAAATAACTATTTTATACGGCATATTTGCACGTTAGTAAAAATGTTTGTATTGTGGCATCCATGGTAACGTTTATAAAACAAAGCCGAGCCTTGTTGTTTTGCTGTGCAATTTACTACTTTAGCCAACAAATTGCTCCCAACGGAAGCACTTATACAACTGTTGTTTAGTAACTGTTAAGGGCTGTACATATGCTAATTATGTTGGTATACAACTTCACCATAACCTAACTTTCTGCTGTCATATTTTTTTTAAAATGCCATAACCAATGTTTTAAGACAAACAACGTAGGCATATTGGCTCAAAATGTTTTATCAACTGTTCAAACAGAAGATATAGATCTGGTACAAATTCTGGGTGAATCATTCGACTCTGTCGGTATTTCATTTCAGACATTTGTCAAATTGTTGTATAACACCTGCAGGCAACACCAAAATATTCTAATAACCTAAAGACACCATGGACGATGCCATGATTATACACAACCACCCGGCATATTGTGCAAACATTTATTCCTCTATTTAATATTACATAATTATGTTTCAGTTCGAAATTGCAGATATAAAGTGATAAACATTAGTGTAGTTGTGTCCAAATATAGGATTTGTGGAAGATTTAACGCAGTTAAGTTCAGTTTTCCATCTTAAAAATCTAGACATACTTTTAATCATTATCAAAATATGAACCAAATACGAAGCCCGTACAAATTGCGTAACTACTTTGCACGATAATCACAATAAAATTTGCTGCGCAAGTAATTCAATAGCCCTATGTCACAGTGTAGAAGTTTATCATATACCTGTGTATGAAATTCACAATGGCCAATATGTAAGTAAACAAGACTGTAATGTGTTAGTTATGTATTGTTCTTCATCTATACAATACATAAGAAATAGTTTGGTTGCAATAAAGTAGAATCACGTAACAGAATAGTTGTATAGTTGACAAAAACTGAATGTTGCACTGACGCAAATGTCCTATAGCATCTGCATGAGGCTTACACTTTTGTTGTATAACTGTTACCTGCAGCCCTTATACAACCTCTTAAATGACTGAAGTGTCCTATTAAGTGTGCTCATTCCGCTTGTATAGCAGTTCTAAAAAGGTTTTGCTAATGCTCCTACAGTATACAATGCTGTTTTTAAGGAATACTATATAATCATTCTTGCAACTCTAATAGGAGTGATAATTGTTAGATGAGAGTGAAGCGGTCGGAAAACACGACGGCATATCGCATACATCCTTAGCGCTCAAACTGACAAGACGTAATTTATCGTTTGAATCTTGGCGTAGACTGTTGTGTGGTAGTATATAATAATTAAACTGGAAAAAGGTTTTTTACGTGCCGATTCCACAAATCTTTTGAAGATGGACATAATAATGGTAATGAATTTCTTCACAAACAATCCACTTTATGTTAGTACGGAAATACGTAAGTAAATAGTATGATTTATTCTATACAACTCTCATAACGTGAACCCATTTTTTCAACCCTTTGCCTGCCACTATACCATACTGCCGACTTATAAAAGTGTTTGTGCTTTGAGTCATCAACGCGTGGTGTCAGTGGCGGGGTATTGAGGATGATCTTATTTGGCTTTATTAGTTTTATAAATAGAAGAAAATGAAAACATGCCTTGCATGCATCAAATAATTTAGGATGACTCAAACTCCAGTGAATACGTTTGATAAATTAATAATAAATTCATTATCGCGCAGTGACCAGAAAATCAACTGAACTGACATTTGATCCAACGCCAATAGGACTTGATGGCCGTCCGGTGTTTGTTTTTTTTGTTTCAGATTTATTTAGCATTAACGCTACAATATCCATAATATCCGTATTACACAGTATAAAACAAAATACAGGGTGGCCCATCCATGTGTGGACGGAAAAGTACTCATAAACAAATACATTTTGAGAAAATCTATTTACGAGATGTTATACATGACATTTCAGGGCAAATTTCTGAAATATTGGCCATTATACAGAGTGTTCCAATTTCGACCAACATATCAAAGTTGTGATTTTTCAAAAGGAATGCCTCAAGTTTTATTGCATATTTGGATAAACCAATTCCAAAGAAGAAAATTGATATAACATACTATAGCGTTTTGGTAATTAGCTACTGAGATATAAGGTGTTTTGCCTAGAAAAACCCCCCACTTCGGCAACCCCTCAGTCCGCCATTTTGAAATTTGCAGTGCTGAATTTTGTATCAAAAAAACTTACACACCTCAGCTTTTGTTTTATTTGTTACTTTTTCGGGTTTTCATTTTTGCTCATACAGGGTGCTCAAAAACGCAAAGTGTAGTTTTTCTCAAAAATTTCAAAAGCATCACCCTGTATATTTGTGCAAGTTTGGATTCAGTTGTTTATAAGCTTTTTTTGATACTAGACAAATAAGGGTTTTTAGGGCTATTTTTTTGGTTATTGCACGTCTTTTATGGACCGGCTTAATTCCCTAAAATATCGCATTATCCTTGGAAACAAATAAATTGTTGATTAGTTACAAACTATCAAAATTAGCAATGTGAGCATTTTAATTGAGACGTGTTTGAAAACGAATTTTTCTAAAGAAGATATGGTGAATATGGTGTTCGTTTTGGGCGAAGCCCAAAGGAATAGTTTCCTAGCATCTCGCATTTATAAGTAACGGTACCCTAATATGCGACATCCAAGGCCGGAAACATTTTCCACACTACGAGAACGTTTTGAATCAAGTGGAGCAGTGGAATATAGTAAAAAATGTATAAATAATCCACGTGTTACCAATGAGGCGAATCAGTTGGAGGTATTAAAGTTGAAGGAAAATCTCCATTTAAGTGCACCGCAAAATGAAGCAGAAACTGATATTGCAGATTCTGTCCAAAGGATTATTCACAAGCAATAGGTACCATCCATATCACCTATGCTTGCATCAAGGCTTTCGTCCTCAGGATTTCGCAGCTCGAATGGAGTTTAGTAGAATAATGCTGAATAAAGTGAGTGAAGACACCACTCTCCTGGATAAGGTTCTTTTCAGCGATGAGGCACCTTTTAACAGGTGTAACATGCACCATTATTCGACAAACCCTTACTGGGTTAGGCAAATAGATTTCCAAAATAAATGGAGCTTGATCGTTTGGGGAGGACTTATTAGCAGACAGGTTATCGGGTCTTTCTTTTTCGACAACAGATTAACAGGTACAGAATACCTGAATTTTTTGATCGAACATTTGCATTTGCTTTTGGAGGATGACAACCTGCAAACTCGGATGCAGATGTACTTCCAACATCACGGCGCAGCTGCGCATTGTTATAATCGTGTGCGTAACTATTTGGACACCTGGAGTAACAATCGTTGGATCGGTCGTATATCTTGGTCTCCTAGATGATCAGATATGACACCGATGGACTTCTTTCTACGGGGCGACGTTAATCAATAGGTTTATAGATATCTACCCCGGAAAATATGAAGGAACGGCTTAAGCATGATTTTCTAAGGATAAGGGAACACATGCTGAGAGATGTGCAACAGTCATTTATCCAAAGACTACGGCTGTGTATTCAACGTGGTGGAGATATTTTCGAGCAGTTTTTGTAGATTAGGTCTTGAGTAGTGATAGCTGTTTGTTTATGTTGTCATAGTTGTTTTTCTCTATTACGCTTGAAGCTGATTTATACTGTACTGATTGTTATTAGTTTTCACGTCACAATATGGAACTAGCCCACTGTTTGTCATTTGTTTCCATGGATGATGAGATTTTCTTCCTTAATTTTGGTGTGTTGTTCTATTAAAACCTTAATAATCCAAAACCTAGTGATCTTATCTGAATCAAACCTTATACAAAAAAAAGCTTGAATCAAAACTTGCACAAATATACAGGGTGATGCATTTGAAATTTTTGAGAAAAAGTACAATTTTCGTTTTTGACCACCCTGTATGAGCAGAAATGAAAATTCGAAAAAGTAGCAAATAAGATAAAAGCTGAGGTGTGTAAGTTTTTTTTATACAAGATTCAGCACTCCAAGTTTCAAAATGGTGGTTTTAAGGGGTTGCCGGAGTGGACGGATTTTCTGGACAAAACACCTTACATCTCAGTAGCTAATAACCAAAACCCCATAGTATGTTATATCGATCTTCTTATTTTGAATTGGTTTATCCGAATATGCAATAAAGTTTGAGACATTCCATTTAAATAATCACAACTTTGATATGTCATGTATAACATGCCATAAATAGATTTTCCCAAAATGTATTTGTTTATTAGTAATATTCCGTCCACACTTGGATGGGCCACCCTGTATATTATGTCTTCAAGACATATTTTTATACAAAATTTCACTACTCTGAATTCTGGTGTTCCATGAGATATGTTTTCAATTTCCCTTTGAATATTTTCAAACTGACACTTCACGATGTCCATTTGTTAAAAAGGAGTAGAATCAATGATTCGTCATTCATTTTCGGGTATTGTTATTTGGCTGTTTTCATTATAGGTCTGGAAGAGACACCTATAGAGACGAGGCGATTGGTTATGTGCAGTTAAAAAGAGAACGAGATATCTGTTTTGTAAAAGCCAGAATTACGCCCGAACATAGAGTTAAAAGCAAACAGCATCATGGCAGCTTTGAATGCGACGAAAAGGAGGAAAAAGCAGCCAAGCTAGAATGGAGTGGTTGTGCTGCACAAGGGGGTGGCTGTAAGCATTGTGGAGCGCTATTAATGTGGCTACACAGAAGAAGCGAAGAACCATCATGCACTTCCGTGAAGTGCTACTGGACAAATGCCAGATTATCTACTACAGTAATCTAAAATTCATAGAAGCCTCTCAGATGATTACACATTAAGCCCACTTTTGACCGACGCCTATGCAAGCAATAATCAAATCCATTTCTATTCTCATTTAAGCCATTTAGATTCTTTACCTTATCATACGATTCATACAAAGACTAATAATAATTAGCTAAATAGCTGCTTATATCAAAATGGGATTCACAGCAAAACAACGTTGACTTTTCCGACAGCGGCAATTTATCGTCCCTATTAATTACCTCGCACGACTTCTTTCTAGTACTTCCCTGTTTTAGCACACAGAAAAAATGTTTATCTGGAGCTGATATGCTAGTATTTGTACACCTAGGTACAATAAAATGTTTTTTGTAGGTTGAAGCTTTGACCCACTTTTTACTCATTGTTAATAATAGGGGGAAGCGTGTGTGGCGCGGCGCGGCGGGCGCATCTCCTTGCAGTGGTGCTGGGCTGATAAGCTTCCGTCATGAGACGTCATCGCTTACTCGCCCAGCCCACCACACGATTCTCCAAATAATAAACTTCTGACTAGCGTAACTTTGTTATTTTTCATGATATTAGAATTCCAGCGCTGTACTTCATATACTTAGACTTTCATTTTGAGTGTCTTTTGAAAAATAGGAAACTTCCTCATTCAGATCAATTTCTCAGTTTTTCGTAAGTTCGCCGTGTCAATTGTTGTTCATTTTGGGCTTTCCAGCGTCCATGATAAACCTTCCTAGACAGTAAAGCCCAAAAAATGCTCTATTGGGCGAGCCTGCGGCAAGTTTGGAGGATTACCGTTTTTAGGAACAAAAGGTATATTGTGTTGTCAAAGCCAATTTTGGGTACCTCTTGAGTAATGGCTTGATGCTAGGTCTGGCCAAAACATTATATGGTCATTAGTATGATGTTCGTGGACAAAGTGAAGTAATTTGGAAAGGCAGTTATCAATATAGCTCTGACTCGTCAAAACTTCACCCCTCACTCTTCCCACAAAAGGTTGGGATACACCCCTGTTAGAAATTGCGCACCAGACAATGATTTTATCTGCAAATTTCGCTTTATATTTATATCTAACATTGTCAGGACATTCTTCTATCTTCTTTGTATAAAATCCGTCGTTTCCCTTCATTTCAGAATTACTCGAAGTGAAATACTTTTCGTCATCTAAAATAATGATTTTTCCATAGGTGTATCCGCCTCGGTTGATGTCAGCATCTTTGTATATGAAGGTGTTGTGCCTGAGACCATTTCGGGTACTTAAATCTCTTTCGATATTTAAGACCATTCCTCCTCAATTCCAACGATATCGTACTTTTAGAAGATCTGTATTAGCGAGCCAGACTGCTTGTTGACATTGCAACCTGACATTTTGACCTTCTCATCAATTTCTCCGTCCTCTGTGCAGTAAATGCACGTGGTTTTCCACTTTTTTGGAGATTCAGATATGGTATTCCCTGCTCGTACTCCGCTGTTGTTCGATTAGTGGTTCTGCGTGAAATGTATTCATTCTGGAATATTCACAGATTTCAGCTTTGTGTACCCGCCCAAGCAACTTGTAGATATTTTTTCTTATTTCTAATTTATAGGACATCTTAAAGCGAAAACTTCAAAATAAATAAATGTCAACTGACAGTAAAGTAAGTAAACAAACCTTTATTTCCAAAGACAGCTTGATATTGTTTAGTGTTTGTTAAAATTAAAGCCAATGCATTTTGAGCCAAAACTTTTAGGGAAATATAATAAATCAATCGTTTTTCTTAAAATTAACTTGACCAGAATATCTGATTATATTACTCAAAATGCATATTAAATACTAACAATAATGTATCCTTATTATGCTTAACCCGCGACTCTGCCTACGTGGAAGTAGTGTAAAGTGTAGGTCTGGAGCAAGAAATGAAATATTCATGACAATACAATAGTTACTTTGGCAATGTACCTTTTTTTATCCACCGTTTTGATGTAAGAATAAATTAGATTCAATGTTTCGTTTTTTCACACCTTCGACAAAAGGTAAGGAGCTGACTTGACCTGATCTTAAAATGACCTTGAAGGTCGTGGCCAGGTTTATTTTCGGGATATACTTGAACTAGAAAATCGATTTTTCCCGTTAAAAATTAATTTGACTTTCAAATAACCCTGATGGTTATAATCAAGCTCATGGACATACTTGAACATAAAGTTTTCTGCTCTTCTTATTTCTGGTATCAGAAATAGAATAGATTTTTCAATTTTGAAGTACCTCAATGCACGTACCAAGTTTCAAAAAGTATACAGGGTATGGGGCTGTTGCAAAGTTGGGATGCCAGCACGAAATAGGCAAAACCATAAAAACACCGTTTATCTTGAATTATATAGAGGCCCATCAACCATAGGTTGTCTATAATTCCGCATAGTTCGTTTATAGACGTCCTTTGAGGTTTGAGTGCCGTTTGAGAAAAGACGCTTTGTTGGCGACACTGAAACGATAACGCTTCCTTGACGGAGGATTTAACATTAGCATATCACAGTAGACTGTAACAGATACCACCACAAGCTCATGGATATTATAAAAAATGTCTTTGCTTGCCGCGTCCGTGTCTATCTAAGCATTCGGATGATAAATTTGGGACGGTAGCACCTCTTCGAAACCGGCTATGCGTCAAAATAATAGTGTAGGTGAGCCCGACTACTTTATTTGTCCAAATATTCATACTGTTTCAAGTAAAGACGTTTAAAGGCAATTATTAGACTTAAAAAAATTACCTCCGACCCAGATGGCATCCTTTCCTTATTAATCAGATATTTCCGTTTCGTATTATGTGAATCAATCCGAATGATTAGATACTAATCTTTCATTAAAAACATGTCCCTTCCCAAAACTATGGGGATGTGGCAGAATCTGACTAATTCCTCAATCTGAGGACACATCCGGTGTCCCCCCTATGTAATTTTGTGAAAGTATTTGAAATTATTCTATGCCAAACAATAGAGTAGCACGCCTAGGGAGTAATATCCTATGGGCCACATGACCTTATGGCTAAGCGCTCTACACTTTTAATTTTAGGTGTCCTCCAACATTTTACTGTGGATGTCGTCGACAATCAAGGAAAAGCCAACACCATATATACAGATTTTTTAAAAGGCTTCGACTTCTTCAACCACAATGTTTTACTGCTGAAGCTAGATAGATTTAGTTTCGTTCCCAATCAAATTCGATTTTTTCAGTCTTATAATATACGAGTATAAGCATTAGAGAGTACTTTGTAGCATACATTGATTTTAAGCACAGACAATACATTGCTCATTCTGGATCTCCGCAAGGGTCAAATTTGAGCCATCTTTTATTTATCGTATAAGTAAATGCTTTAGGAATACTTGAATATAATAATGATTTGTTGTACTCAGAACAAACTAATTTTGAACGTGTTGAAATGCGAAGCCGTCTCCTTCACGAGTAAAATAAATTACATCGAATTTCCATACCACAACGAGGAAAATTTTCTCAAAGATCTTGGAGCCATTTTTGACAGCAAATTGTCATTGAACGAACACACCTTCGATTTCATTAACAGAACAATGAAGTCGACAGTGTTATTTATATAAAATGTCAAACACTTCATACCTCTATAGCCTCTGAAGAGACCGTATCTTGCTTTCATAAGATATACAAAGTTCATGAACAGACTCTAAAAAATGTGTAACGTGCCAAAATGACGTAACCTTTTTTTATTATTTCGATCATTTGAATTTGAAAATTTCTTTATTAATGGTAGAGTGCTGATTCCTAGGCCAAACCCTTTTCAATGATTTCCTTTTTGCAAATTTCATAATTTATTGATCTATTGAGCTCGATATTTTCTGATCCTGAAGGTGTGATTTATATCTTTCTTTCTTAGTGACTCAGTATTGTGTTGAAGTCTTTTGGATACTAATGTTATATTATTTTATTAATGAATATCTCAGACATTTCCTCATAAAATATCGTTGGTTCCTCGTAGAGTTGGTCTTTCAGGGTCCGCAGACTTGCAATCAGCGCCACTATATGGTTTTTCTCAGTACTAACCTATATAAGAATATTTAGTTTCCATCAAACATATCTTCCATTCTTTCTTTTATAAAGTTAGGTGTTAGGTGTCAGTTACTTTCCTGCTGCATTCTAGGTTATATGGTGCGTGGGTCGTCCGTTTGATTTCCAGATTTTGGGATGTTCGGCCCTAATCGCTAGTAAATGGCGTAGGTCCCTTTCTTGTATCTACCTACGTTTAGTTGTTATTATTTGGGTGCTACCGCCCACATTTCTTATGGGATTTTAACCTCTTCAGGGGTGAGTTCTTTTTTTATACCATCTGACCAAGTGCATTAATGCATGTCCCGAAAAAGGTTGTTTCAATATCTGCTTCCTTTTAGTCGGGAAGCATTAAGGAAAACCACCGTTCGCATTACGCCAGCTTTGTAGCTGTTTCGTGGCCAATATTGCTGGAAACCACGCCTTTCCCTCTAGGAAAAAACCCTGATGTGAACAGGTAAAATATCATTTTATCTAACTCTTTTATAAGATATTTATAAATTGGTTATCGTTGACTGAAATTCTTAGAGTGTACTTGATTTTATTTGGCATTTTATGTATTCAAATATGGGGCAGTGCCTACATCCTATACCTTCTATTGGACTGACTCCATACATTCATCACGATTTTGATTTTTGAGCTGCCATAACTCTTTTTTAGAACAGGGTTATAACTTTCTGGGAGTATAATATACTTTTACTACTACTACTATACTATTTAGTATATTTTTCTTTTTTTTGTCTTTACTTTACCTTTCTTGTAAAAAAGTACATGATTTTTTTAAGTTCGAGTGTTTTCAATGAGTAGTTTTGTGTCAGACAGAGAATAGAGAGTAGATTTTTAAACTTTTTCTCTCTAGGGTTTTTTTAGACCGTAAATTTTGGGTGCAGCACTTACCTTATGCAGTTCCTTGCATCTTGGTCCGCTACTGGCCACAGCTGAGATAATATCGGCTACGCGTGGAGGCTTGTGGAGGCTTGACTGGAGGAAGACCGTCATCAAGCTAAGTCTAGGCCTAGACGCTATATTTGTAAAACCGTATACCATGGTAGACGTTTAGCGAATTTCATTTTAAGGATCTCCGCCGACGCGAGTCCACTGCTTGCATGTGCGCGTGCACAAAAGTAACTGATGTGCGCGAACGTTTCCGAAATGTTTGCGCACAATTTGCTATTGTTTGCGTGAGTGAGTCGACCAGAAGAAACATTTGTGCTGTACACTGTGCATTAGAGTGCCGCACAGTTCAGCACACTGGTGGAATCGCATCTTTAGATTTACATATTCTTCTATAATGTTCTTTTATGTGTATGCATGTTGAGCAAAACCTCACCCCATTTTTAGTACACGCTATTGAGTTTTATTAATCCTATTTGTGCAAGAGGATACAAGCTGGTGGCAGCAGATATTTTACGAAGTGTGATTTAGTAACTGATATTTCTGAATTACGCATCACGACTGTTGTGAAATACCGTGAAAAGGCATGTCGTGATCACGACTTGGGGAACTAGACGCTATACGACATGGCGCTAATGTTTGAATGTGTGTGGGATGCGCATGAGCGCTAGTTAAGGTTAAAATCGCAACCATCATAGGATTAGGGGAAACCCGTCCAAAGTGGATACCCCAGGCAAAGCGAATAGTCCTCAGTGCCAAATTATTTGTTGGCCGGCAGCCGCGTTGTCATATCACCGGTCGCCTGTTGACGCTAAATGCGCGGCAAATACGTCTGCGCCAGTTTCCATCACGCTGCGCCATTTTGTGGACAAAGTGTGTTTTTATACGAAAAATATTAATTTACAGAGGTAAGTGTTTTGTTTATATCTATCATGTCATTTGTGGCAAGTTCTTGATTATGCAAAGGATTTAATGCATGATTATTTAGCTTCCAAGAATATGTAGTTGATGGGTGTAGATGTATGGTTTTTTAATGAATTGAGATAACCTCAAAAATTTACCCTAAGGGCAAAACGGATCGGGCAAAGTGGATACTATCCGCTTCGCACGGTCATCTCAAGTAATATAATTTTATGGAATTGTGTGTTTTATCAAGCATTTACTATTACAGATGGTGAATAAATATAAAAAAAGACTCCGCAAGGTACTTGGAGTACAGATGTCATGCAGATTGCAATAAATGAATGTAGAGCAGGAGAATCTATCAAAAGGACCGCAAAAAAATACGGACTTGCATATGCCACCCTATACAGGCATGCAAAAAGTAGAATTGCTTCTCCACAGCGCGGTCGATTTCGTCCTATATTCACCAAGGATCAGGAAATTGAACTGGTGACTTACCTACAAGATATGGATCAAGTATTTTTCGGCCTTACTCGGGATGTGAGTCTAGCATTTGAGTATGCACACCGGAATAATTTGCAACACCCTGATAGCTGGAATAAAAATCGAAAAGCAGGAGAAGAATGATTTTTATCACGTCCTACCAACTTGACACTAAGAACTTCAGAATCAACATCTGTGCCAAGATTGAAAGGATTTAATCACCGCGAAGTGAACCATTTCTATGGAAACCTTGAATCTGCCATTGAGGAAAATAGCATCGAAGCCTCTAGACTATACAATATGGACGAAACGGGGATATCAACAACCTCAAATAAGCCACCAAAGGTTATCTCCGTAAAGGGGAAAAAACAAGTAGGCATGATTGCAAATGCAGAACGTGGACAATTGCCAACCATCATCGGATGTTGTAATGCAGCTGGTAGCTGTATTGCACCTTTCCTAATTTTTGCAAGAAGGAAGATGCAAGCAAGACTTCTTGATGGAAGCCCGCCAGACTCAAGGAATCAGCACACCTAATGGTTGGACATCAGGCGAAGTATTCTTGAACTGGATGCATTTCTTCGTAGAGCAAGTAAGGCTAACATCAGACAAAAAGGTCCTTTTACTATTAGACAACTATGAAAGCCACAAATACTGCCCTGCACTTGAGTATGCCACTAAGAATAATGTGGTCATATTATCCTTAGCACCGCATCTTACTCACGAAATGCAACCTATGGATGTTGCTGTGTACGGCCCACTGAAAACTCATTTTGAAAGGGAAGTCAATATTTTTCAAAAATCTCACCCCGGTCGCATCATCAACCAGTACGATGTAGCTAGATTGCTAGCACCAGCTTTTATCAAAACTGCTGTGGCCATCATTGCAGTGCATGTATTTGAACGACCTGGAATTTGGCCTATAAACAATCACGCTTTTGGTGATGAGCATTTTGCACCAGCCGAGGTACTTTCAGGTACATCCACTTCAAGTACTCAGAATGAAACTTTGTTCTCACTGGGAATAATTGATTTGCCTGAGTCCGCTGTTCAAGCGTCACCTTTAATTGATTCGCGCGTTCAACCCACATTACCTTCATTGGCAAATGCCACTCAACAATCTGATTCCGTCATCAGCCATATTCAAGATCGTCGTTAGATGAATTTTAAGTTTTAGGGCGTTCTCAGTCTCAACACGACGTTAATATGTATGCTGCAGACCGACCGTGCACTCCTATGGGATCTGACACTAAGAAAGAAACCCACGACAATTATGCTCCCAACGCTTCACCTGGACCTGGATGTTCTAAGACCTACTATAGTTTTTCAGTTTTAAGACCTATGCCTCAGCCTGCTAGACCAACAACATGTAAACGGAAGTTACAAAGATATAATATACTGACAAGTTCTACAGTAAAAGAAGAGCAGAAACAGAAATTTGAAAAAGGAAAAAAGCCTGTTTTAAAGTCATTAGATGATGTTTCGACTAACGCTTCCCAGAAGACTGTTAAAAAAAAGTCTATTAAATCTAAAACATCTGCTGAAAAGCCTAAAAAGACTACCAAAGGAAATAAAAAGCACAAGAAAATAATGAAATTTGTTGATGTCAGCTGCTTTTTTGTGTGGTGAAATGAACATTGAAGAAAATGATCAACCAACAGAAAACTGGATACAATGTGTAATTTGTACTGAGTGGTGCCATGAAGACTGTTCAGCCTACGAAGGTGGTGATGATTTTGTTTGCGATAACTGCAATAGTAGCAGAAAAATTTCATTTTATATATTATGCTCTTTTTATTTTCAACGTTTTTTCTGTTTTTAAGTTTTATTTTATTCCAAATAATGTTGTTCTTTAGTTTCAGCTGGTACCACATAAACATTCTATTATTAATAAAATATTAACTAAAGATGATGTTCTTCTAGTTTTGTTTGTTTATTTTGTTCGTAAGTTTAATTTCATGCTAAATACTGTTGTTATTCGCTTTGCCCAGGTACCATATCCACTTTACCTGGGATCCCGGGCAAAGTGGATAGTAAGCAACTGTTGTAAACTTAGCTTATAACTTATAACATAATAGTATTAAGGGCAAATGCTATAAAATTCCGTAAGTTTCTTTAATGAAGGCTGGTTATAAATATTCGTTTGAATGTCCCAAGTTATAACTAATCGAAAATAACCAAAAACAGCTTAAGGTATTCACTTTGCCCGGGTTTCCCCTACCACATGGCCTGCAAGCGATACCGTGCATTACAGGTTTTGGTTGTTGGAGTCATGCGATTTTATCGCGATTCTTTGCTCAGATTATATAATAAACATTTATAGATTACTATGAGCGTGAAGATTCCGTTAGCTGCCCAAATTACAAATTACTTTCAATAAGTACGGGTAAGATCAATTACGCATCTCGGTCAAGTGTCACTAAAAATAGCGTTTTCTGTACGTCACTACACAAATAGAAACTATTATGGCTTTTCATCTTACTACACCTGCACCGGTTACGGATCCGTTTCCTGCGACCAACCTACGACAGATCACCGCAAGTTCGAAAGTCGTGATCAGGTCATGGTTTCAATTCACTGATATTTATTTTTACACCACCGACAGATATATCAATATTACTGGTGGGAATATAGCAAGATAACAACCAAAGTAATATAATACACACTAACTAAGTCACATTTTTACATATTTGCTTGATGTAAGATGAATGAATGAATGAATGAATGGTGAAATTAGAAGAATTCCAGCCACCATAAGGAGCCAGCGCATAGGACGCTTAAACGGGCACCTCTACAATCCTCAGACTTCAAGCCTCGCCTTTCTAGCGAAGTTGAGTATGGCCTTGAGTCCAAGCTCCTTGACGTCCTGGGGGTCCAAAGTAATGGACCCCAGTATAGTCTGCCCGCAGTAGCTCAGAGCTTCACAGTGACACATGCGCCGAGATTTCTTCTTCTACCCGCAACGCTCACACAAGGGAGCCTCAGCCACCCCCATCATGTGCAGGCGGCGCCTTGACATGTCATGGCCAGACAACAGTCCCACCATCAGCCTTACGTTGGCTCTATCCAAAGATAAGCAGAAACGCCCTTCCTTAACGCTGGACCATACAATGAGTTTCCGTTCCTGACGGAGATATCTGGAGATACACTAATAAATATATCAAAATAGTCCTGAAAATTATTATAAAACGGAAAAATTGATACACAGGTGGGTGCAATAGTGTAGTAAGTTAGGTCGTGGGGTATGACGTTACAGGTACAAGGTCTTTCAAGTAAAAGATCTTAACAGTGATGTGAAAGAAGGGTAAATACCATAGACTGTTTTGTACAGAAATAAAAGGGAGCGTGCTTTCCTTTTGTTATCTAAAAATTCAAAGTCACAAAACCATGCTTTGCAATAGCTCGGCGGTTTCAATAGGCGGATATGTGTCCTCGGTTTTAAAAGACAACAGCTTGAAGAACTTATTCTGCATCTTCTCCAACGAGTTACATGTAACGGTATCAGATACCACAGATATAAATATAACGATATCTGCCATCTTTGCTGCAGGTGAACCTCGAGAGACAATTCTTCCTTTGTTGTATCACTTATCCGACTTTTCAGGCATATCCACACTGCAGCTTAAGGATAAATTGATTAGAAGTATCCTCGGACGCCAATTACATCTCCCCTACCAAATATTGAGCATAACAAGTGTATGAGAGTAATTGGAAAGTAGGAAGTAAAAGTTTAAAAAACCATTTGGCTTTCCAGAATTAGAACATTACAAAACGTCATCTATTACCGGAATCTAGTAGCTATCTGTTGAAACTGTAAAGACCTCAGTTCGTTATTGGTAACCCAGTCACCACTGTGGCAGCTAGAAGCTGACGATTCTGGCAGAAATCTAGATGTCGCCTACTCGACAAAGCAGCATGTTTATTTATTCTTTTTTTGTTTCATTTTACTAGAAGTCCGGCTTGGATCTTTCCTAAGAACTCAATGAGCTATCTCTTTCATTTAAACGAATTTTATGAATGTTCCTTTGTCTAGACGGTCCTGTTCAACGAAACTTCAAAGTTCCAGCGTTATTTCTTTATTTGGCCGTATTTATACCAACTGCTGAACTGGAAATGAAATATTAGGTTTCTTATTATAACCCGGAGCAAACAATTTTTCGCATCTACCTTTCAGGTCTGGCCGGCTTTTTCTTATTTAGAAAGAAAAAAAGCTCCTGTAATTCCGCCTTCAACGTTTTTTTTTCGATCAACTGAGGAATTAGTGTCTACAGGGAGGTAAGAAACTACTCAGGACTTTGCTTAGTTATTTCTTGCGCAGTAGAATTAGATCAGGCTAACTAGCCTGAAACGGGTACTATTCTGATGGGTTCGACAACGTAATTATACCGCGCGTTTCAAATTCGACCCTCACCCGTGAAATCCCTGAAACTGTAAGAGGTACGTATTTAGGTAATCAACGAAATCCCGCTCAGAAAGTCACGAAATTCAAAGTACTTCCGGAGAGAGACAAAAGTAAACGAAATTTCTCCAAATCGTTTTAATTTTTTCTCGACTCTATTAATTTGTAGTCGACTTTTAAAATAAATTGCACAGTAAAGTTGTCTCTTTTTCTCATGTACAAGATGTCATAATTAAAATCTCAATATGACGTTTCGATCCTGGTCCTCCAGCATCAACTTTATTTTTTCAAATTTCAAAAATGTACAATATGTCATACATTGCCTTTGGCAAACCTTAGTTATTTAATTTCAAAAATCGAATTTCCTTGGTAGGCCTTGAAACTATCAGATAGTCATTTGTTTCGCATACCAGATTTATCCCAAAGTCATTTTTATTTTTTCCTGTCCTTATTTACTATAACATTTCAAAATAAATTGCATGTTCCAATTGCCGCTGTTTCTCCTTCACAAAAGATGCCGTAGTCAACTTTTAAATCAGAGGTTTCTTCTTTCGACTTCAATTGCCAACTTTGTTTTTCATATGGACGTTAAAATGGAGTTTTGTACATTTAAACGCACTTTTCTGACCTAAACTCACTGATGTACTTCACTAGTGGGCCATGAATTTGTTGTTGGAATGAAATTATAAGGAAATAGGAAGGTATGGTGATACCTGAAAACAAAATGAAAATTTTAGTGATGGTAGTACCAGAGGTAAATCATAGCAGATGTTCATAATGCTGGCCGTTATTTTGTATGCAAAGTCTGAACATTGTTCACTGCTCACTTTATTTTCCTTCTTCGCAGTCTTCCAAATGCTATTACTATGTTCAATTTGAGGTCTGGTCTGGTATACGAAACAAATGACTATCTGATAAATTCGAGGCCTACCATGGAAATGTTCTGAAATAACAAAGAAATAACTACGGTTTGCAATGACGATATATGACATATTATATATTTTTGAAATCAGAATTAAGAACTTATGGTGTCCACAAAAAAAGTAAAGTTGAAACGTCATATTGAAATTCTAGTTATGCAATCTTATAGTGGAGAAAAGGTGGCAATGTTAATGTCCCATTTATTTTGAAATGTAACTACAAATAAACTCAGGAAAAAGATAAAACTAATCTGGAAAAAATACTAGATAGCTTTTTATTAAATGTCAGAGTTGGGAAAATTGATTCTCGCATATGTTCAAAAAACTATTAAGTATTGGCCTAGGTGGCCTACAGAGAGTTGCAGCTAAAAAACAGTCACTTGGAATGAGATCCCTTAGGATAGGTGGACCCACAGAGGCCACCGAAACAAATAAACGGTTATTATTTCTTTATTTACTGGTTAATGAAACAAACTACTTATTAATACCGATTAACACTTTGTCTTATTAAGTATGTTATAAAGCATTTTTTATTGCAGAGCTGACCTTTATTAGAATGTATTGATCGACCAGCCAAAGATTGCTAGGGACGAAAGGGGGAAATGCGATGAAAAAACCTTACCATTAGACGATTTTATATGGAGTCATAGGCGGAGATCGGAGAGACTTGAATTATTAATTGAATTTATATTTTATTACAACTGGTAGTATTAATATTTTTTTGCGATTCATAATGACGTGATACCAAACATACATTATAAGAAATAAATATACACAAACACTGAATATTGAGAACAAAATAAATATATTTTTTAGGCAACAAGTAATATTCCTATGTACGCATTATGATTGAACAGCAAAACAAATTATGCATTCTTCTAAAATAGAATACAACAAGTCAAAAATATCTGACTGAATAGAAAAATATAGGAAAACAAAAAGTAATTTCTTGATGAAATAACCCATAAACAACACATAGAATTAGACTTTCTACTGAGATACTAAAAGCCACAAACCAATAGTATAATAAATGAATATCTAAAAATTCTAAAAGGTAGCCAATCTAGTATAGTTTCAATCCTGATTAGAGTCATGATCACTGTCTGAGGAACTGTCATTGCTATCACTTTCACCTCCTATGTTGATTATTATTTCTTCCTGTATTTCTTGAATGAGACTGTCTTTTTCCCAATATTCATCTTCAATTTTTATAACATGTCCAATAACCTTTTGCCAGTCACTGGCACTTACTGAAGCGATGGCCTTATTAGAAATTTCATCTAGTTTTTTTATAGTAAATTCGCCGCTTGTATTATGGCTTCTAATGAAAAATTTTACTTGTGCCCAAATCATCTCTATGGGATTAAACTGACACATATAGGGTGGCGTTCGAAGTGGGGTGTGTCCGAAACTTCTTATTAAATTATCTATCTTATAATTTTTCTCATCAGATGGTGGCCTATGTAGACAAGCTATTTCATAAAGCTCCATTTTTTTAGCATTAGGATCATGCTCTATACCTTTTTTGCTCAACCACGTGATGATGTCTCTTTTTAGAGAAGATCTAGTTGGAGGCTTGTCTTCCAAAGCTGAATGGTAAGGTGCATTATCCATTATTATAATACTATTAGGAGGAATGTTAGGAAATAGTTTTTCAGTAAGCCACTTCGTGAAATTTTCTTGGTTCATTTGACCGTGATAATCACCAGTGGCACAGCCAGCCTTGAAAATGAGACAGGCTCCAGGAACAAAACCATCTTGCGAACCCGCATGAACAATTATAAGTCGTCCTGGAAATGAATAAATAGCCTCATTTTAGTGTTATTTTAAGTTTGCCAACACCTTTTTGAATCACTATGTATAAAAAACATATTTTTGAGAAAAAAATACTTGCAAGGGATTATGTATTCAATTAGACAAATTAAATGAGCACTTATTAAGAATATTCCAAAATTGAGAAAAATGTATAATAAGCAAAATCGAGGTGAAAGAAACTTTATTACCTGTAGAACTTATATTGCTCAGGACACCCATAATTTCTTCGCTTTGCCAGCATTTCTTGAAAGTGAGGTCATTATCAACCCAAGTTTCGTCCAAATAAATAATATGCCTTCCTTCTTCCCGGAACTTTTTAATAGACCTAAGATACTTGTATCGCCAATGTAAAATACTGGGTCTTTCCATTAGTAATTTCCTTTTGTTGTGGCATTTACGCCAGTAAAATCCTTTTGCTTTTAAAAGCAGCCTCAACGATTCTTTACCAAATGGAAATTCCATTTCTTCCTTCAGTTTGATTAGAAGTTTACTACAAGTAGGTACCACTTTAAAATCACAGTAAAATTTTTCTATCATTCTCCGAATAATGGAAAAATCGACTCCATCAATTTTTTGGATCACAGAAGGGCGTGATCTCTTTTTTCCGGGAGAAGCTAAAGGCTGTGTGGAGGTTGCATTTTGCCTGTCTTTATCTTCTTTTCTAATTTTACTTATAGTTCGTTCACTAACACCCGTATAATATGCCGCCCTTGCATTTCTAGCTACCAGTGGATAAACGAAAGTATTGTTAGCCGCTTCTGCATCGCAAGCACGTATCACGTTTGCTATTATTTCCCTTGCCTGGCTGTGAATAACTTTCCCATGCTTGAATTCCATTATCACCACTAAACAGTAAATTATATTTTCAAAGTATTTGCCAACTGCCTACGCCTATGGGAGTAGGTTTATAAATGACCGTGCCATCGGCACGTTATTCTAGTTTCAGATAAGATAAGAGTTTTGGACCAATCAGCGACCGGATGTTTACCTGCGGCCTGGGTTTTCCAGCTACATTGCCAAATTCAGCGGAACAATTCTATATCTTAAATATGTTAATATGTATGGACCGCATTTTATGTAGAACATCTGACAACTTCGCAATTTTTTGTCCGCATTCTTTCGGCTCGCAATCTTTCGCTGGTCCAACTATATCTGGGCAATAAGGCATCTAAGCCACATTTGAGTAGGAAAACAAATTTCCGTCTAAAAGCACACGTCCCTTAGATATGTCCGAAGTTGATATTTTTGACAATTCGCTAATAGATAGTTTTACGCCAAGAAAGGTATAAGCCTCTTAAATTCCAAAATGGACGTCAAAGTGAAGTTAGTCGATGATGAAAACGATGGATACCTTATGTATAACTTACTGTTGCCGCTATATTGCTAAACAGCTCTTAAAAATGATCATTATTGTCAAACAATGTTGATCATCCTTGATAAATATTTTTCTGGATGGTAATAACCACAAACGATTTATGTTTTGGCTGTTATTTCATATGCTTTGAATTTGAGAAAAACTGTTGGTTTTATACTTGCCACTTCCTACTTATTTCTACTGCATCCGGTCCCCGAAATTTTCGACAATAATTCAGAATTTGATTGCGTCATGTGCAAATTTATACCCTGGGGTTTTTCGCGTCGCTGATTATTATTTATGTATCTGTTATCGGAGTGACTATATTTTCAAAATGTCCGATCCAGTATACTCGATCCAGTACCCGGATTGGTGGGCCTGGGGGTAATACGGTACCTAAGTTACATTGACTCTATTTGGACAAATCTAAAATTATAAGCTTTATATAAATCCTGTAATCACGTGTCTCGCTTAATTATAATTGAAGTGCTACATTAAGCCTAGATTTTGGGGAACAAAGTCCTTTTGAAAAAATATGTATATATATATATATATATATATATACGTATGATCGTAAAGTGCAAGTACTTTAGAAATGCTGTAGCTAGCTGCTTTACTGAAACGAAAGTTATAGGTACTGGAAGCGTAATTTATAAATGGCTTGGGAGTAAATTTTTAGATTTGAGACGTCACACTTCATTGAAGTGAATAATAATAATAAATCGTCTTTATTTAGGGGGCGAAGTTTAGCATAATGCTACTCTGCCACTTAGTGGAGAAATTGAAAGTAACATCAATTGCAAGGATTATTACTATGGAAAATATAAGACAACGTGTAATGTTTACTATCATAATTAATTTTCTAGGTTGCACAAAATCAGGAAAGAATAAATTGGAATTGCTTATACTATAGTACTTGTCGACGTGTGATGATAGTATGATCAACGACCCGAAGAAGTTCTGGTCGTACATTAGCAACCAAAAGATGTTTTTGATGCATTTACCGACCATATAGAGTGTATAATGGTACTCCTCAAAATATTTCCCCTTCTTTCGATAGTATCACCTCAAGGCCATGTATTCATCTCAAGGAATTAACGGAAGCTAATGTATCGAAATCTTTCTAAGCTTCCAAATAGACTTACGTCTGGTAAAGATCAAATACCTAGGTTTTATTATTGAACATGGTGCTCATGTTTTTGTCAAGCCTATGCTGATGAAGATGGCGATAAATCTAATGTACTCAACGATAGAGCTATAAGCATTTTAAATAAATTTGCAAAGGCTTTTGAAATGGCCATTTACTCTTTTATCTTTGAGAACGTTAAAAGCCTAATTACACCTTCACCGCATGGTTTCATGAAAGGTGGATCCACACGTCAAACTCAATGATAATGACCCACTATATAGCAGAATCGATTGACAATACACAACATGTTGATGTTACTCATATTGATTTTAGCAAGGCTTTCGATAGGTTATTCATCTTCTAGTGGATAACCTTCATTTTTTCGGCCTTGGTGACTCGTTACTCAGTCTCCTAATAGAACACATTATGTTGTTATAATGGTTATTGTTCCCTCTGGCGTCACACAAGGTTCGAACCTAGGCCTCCTGCTATTTTTATTCTCTTAAAAAGCCTTGCCTTGTCTTCATTGAGTGTCACAATCTACTTTTTGCCGATGACCTAAAACTCTACGTCAAAATTACATATTTAGAGAACTAAATTTTCCTTAAGGAGGATGCAAATACCATCACAAAGTTGGGTGCCAATAAGTTTCCCTTCTCAAACATTTCCAAGAGTAAAGTTTGTTCATATAGTCACTCGATTATCTTGGACTATTCCGTATATAATGCGGATTTGGAGCGAACGACAAAGACTAAAGATCTTGTCATAACGTTTTAGGATCGACTTTTCAGTCTATCTGGCACGCGAGGCTTCCGAAGCTCTATAATGCATAACTGCCGATCTGTTTCCAACGAAGCATCACTGAAAACTCTTTTTATTTAGCTGATGCGACCAAAACTTGAGCACGGTCCTTTGATATGGAACCGTTTCTATGCATATTATATAAATATCTTAGAGAAAATTTACAAAGAAAATTTCTTAAATAATATTTTACTCATAAAATCGATGGCGTATTTCCAGAAAGGGGGGGCCAGTCAATCCATTCTGCTGCGACGTTTGAACCTAGAGTCTCTACAATTACTACATTGCTGGCCTGACATTGCCCATAAGCTTTTGCATGACAGAGTGGATGAACCAGAACTTCCCCAGAGGTTGAATATTTGTATACTGCATTTAAATTCGAGGACCTTCTACTGCAGAACCTCCCGTAACAACGTATTATTTTATTCACCGCTATATTCTACATACCATAATTATAATTCCAGAGCAGTCAATTCTGACATTCATTTCGATTATATCAGTAAAACCTTGCCAAACTTCAGGGACTGTTACAATAGCTAATTTTTTTATGTTCGTTTTATGTGATACTGGTATGCACACCATTAGTTAAGTTGCCATTATATTACCTTGTTATTGGGTTAGTTTGTACAACTAAATAAGTTAATAAAAAAGGTCATAAACCACATAAAGAATATTATTTTGTTGACTACTTGAGTAGATCATAAGCCACTCATCACAACATTACGAATTATTGATTATAGAAGTTTGCGCTCTACGATAGTCGTCCTCAATAAGTGGTATTGCAATATTAATACAAAACATAGTATTCCTAAGTAACAAAAGTACTTATAAGCTACATCTATAACGGCAGCAAAGTCATAAACCACAAATTGCTATCAGTCGGAGGACAGGATCTGTCCTACGCTCTGTGATCTGCACTAAATCCAGTTCTCAGTATCATTGAAATACACATTGTTCTCACCATGGACTAATTTCCATTTGGCGGCAATCCCGGAATTTATGTAGCTTATGATTATCTTTGCCCTTTAGAAATTAATCGAGGTCAATCGTCAAGAAATCAACTTCGGACGTAGATAACTATGCCACGGGTGCTTTTAGATGGAAATGTGTTTCTTTATTTAAATGTGACTAAGGTACCTTATTGGCCAATCGCTTCAATTGATAGAGATGTACTGAAACAAAAACAGCTCATTCTATAGAAGTCAGACAAAATAACATCCTTAAGCCATAATAATGCATGTAGAGTGAAAAGACATTTTTGCAATATGCCCTGCCTATCTAAATGCTTTCTATGGAGAGCATTACCTTAGGCCTTAATAGGTCACCGTACTGCCAAAATTCTATTGAGTTCTACAGTGTCATTCAAAAACCGACTTGCAGCAGCGTCCTTTGAGGTGCTTGTATTTCCATAGAACATTTTTTATATGAACTTGTGACATTATTTTCTTGTTTTTGTATATGCATTCTTATGTAATTCCATGGTATAATTACGTTTCACCCCCAATGAGTGATACAAATAGAAAGCAAAACCCTGTATCTCAGCAAAAGGGAATTTTAAAAACCATCTTCACAGAACCATTCGTCCCATTTTTCAAATGTACTTTCTGTTCCGGACATATTGCCCTGTATCTCATTATGAAATATATTTACTTCCTCCTCTTATTCTGGATACACTCCTGTCCCCCTTTGGGTTTGTAGCAACCGGAGACACTTCTTTGTAATTCATAGGATTTCCCGGTTTATTTGTCATTCATCCTTCTCTCTCCCTTTCCTTGTTTGTTCTACCCTTTTACGAGGGATCACCTCCGGTCTATGTACTACGTAGATTTATATAGCAAAGTGGCGCCTAAAGTTGACATCATTTTTCAATGATGACCATCAGTGTATTATTAGAATCCACTTTACTACGCAACTTACAAGGAAGTATTGTGATCGCGAAACATTTTGAAAATGAGAAATTTTTTTGGACATTATATGATATCCGCATCACAAAAAACCATGTCACTCATTTTCTTCGATCTGTCTGTCTGTCGGTCTCTTTCAGGCTGTCATTCGGTCCGTCTGTCGGTCTGTCTGTCGGTCTGTCTGTCGGTTTGTCCGCTAGTCGTTGACCCTTCTTTAACTTGGACAGTACCAATCAGTTTGGATAAAACTTTCCAATAAGGTTACGACTATGCCAAGGACCAAAAATCTTTGTAGTTTTAAAAAATTGGTCCAGTGGCAGCAGAAATATGGTTCAGAAAACGAAAAACTTGAAATTGCTTCGTTTTTTGGTGCTCAAGCTTCTTGTTATTTACAGCAAAAATGTGGGGGCTTTAATTGGGGTTTGTAGCGGGTAGGAGTAATTCTACGCACCTTTTAGACATATTTCACACGTCATAGATTTTTCCGTGCATTTACTCTTAATACAGAATGATAAATGTTTTCGATACGCATCTCTGGTTCTGCTCTCTAGATTCACCGGCTTGCGCCTTGGTCTTGATGAGTGTCCTGCCATTACTGCCATGGTGCCGCGCTGTCGAGTCTGACTCAACATGTAATTAAGTATGGGGAAGAAGCGACGTTTCCAGCTGGACGAAACTATCGGTAGGGTGGAGAAGCAATGTCATTGGACCATTTATGTGGGCTTGTCTGACTGTCCTTTTTAGAGGTATATTGTTTACTCATGTTTTGCTTGCTTCATCATGATAATTCTCAACATAAAACAAATGTTCAGCACCTTACCACAGAGTACTACCAAGGGCCACAACCTGTCAAGAATAAAGTAAGATTTTCGCCGCTGTCAGTGTGACACATTACAATGATAATTTTGAAAAAGTAGGTCACGTAATAGAAAACATGTGTATTGTTTATTTCAGGGCTGCTTTTCTCGAGAAATCATTAAAACAGAAATTTATTTAGTAGTAGCTTTCTGCCCCGCGATTTACCTTCGGAATATGTAGGCGGCGTTACTAATAAAGGAGCCAAATTTCCGAAGCATATACCTGTAGGTTGGCTGTCAATTTACTATTTTCATCAAAGAGACAAAACATGAACGGAATTTTATAGCATTACCTACTTAAGAACAATACTTTCTGTTGGTTATAGCTTTAAGTAGCCACAGCTAGAATAAGACGACCGTATCGCTTGACGGTCCTAGGTTGAGTGGATGATGACAGGCTGTTGCTGGTTTTACGCTGCTAGTGTAAATTTTAGTAGGTACTTGTCACGACAGTTTATTGCAAAATCGAAAAATGAGCTCGCGGATAAAACCATGCCTGCAACCATCCTCGGGTATCAATTAGTGAGTGTACTTTTTAAGGCAGGCAGCAGCGGTGGCCGCAGTAGTAGACACTTCGGTCTCCTGATCAGTCGCCGTGCGCTGTGCGGGTTCGAGACCCGTCCCAGGAGAAATTTTTCTCTTGGCTATGGATGTTGTGTCCGTAGGTGGTAGATGGTCTCTGACTGTCGAACGCGGAGGTACCACCCGGCGGTTCTCGTAGGCGGAGCCAGAATGTGTGCATGTTGCATGCATACGTGTTCCCTCTCCAGAGTCCGTGTGGCGTCCCCCTCTTTCCCATGTATCCCCCTATAGCCCCACGGTACCCAATGGGTGCTTAGGCCTTAGGCCTTCGTGGTAGTTGGTTCAATTGTGAGGCTATCAGGCTGGATAGATATTTAGGGTGTTTCAAGGTCGATTTTGGAAACTGTAAGAGATACGAAGTCGCTCAAATGGGTGCAAGGTTGCGTATTTAGGTAATAAACAAAATACCGCTTAGAAAGTTTCGGAATTCAAAGTACTTCCTGAGAGAGACGGGAAAAAACAAATTTTCCCAAAATCAGTTTTGACTGACTTTATTTGTAATGGGATTTCAAAATGAATTGCACATTAACGCTGGCACTTTTCCTCCTTTATGACATGGCATGAGTAGAATTTCAATATGACGTTTCATCCCTTGTCCTCAAGCATTAACTTTATTTTTTCGTATAGACGCCATATTGTATTGTTACACAGATTAATAGGACTTTCAATCCTGATTCCAAAAATCTATGACGTTATTAGTTATTGAAATAAAGCAGAATTTCCTAGTTAGGCTTTAAAATTATCAGATAGTCATTTATTTCGTCTATTATATTTATCACTTTTATTTTTTCCTGACTTTATTTGAGATGGTATTCCAAAATAAATTACTTAATGCGCAATTTTGCTCCGCATTCAACCGACTTCGTATCTCTCACAGTTTCGAAGATCTCAATGGTGAGGGTCGAATTTGAAACACCCTGTATATAGAGATTCAATGTATCACCTACTAAGTATGAGAAGGTGGATTTCTTCGGGAGCACACCCATATATTTACCCTTTCCTTAGCTGGAATCGCTTTCTTCAGATGGCGTGGTCACATATCACGTTACCAAAGATCGTACTAGGAAGTAGTTAGGAGAGTATTGTCTCTAGTGTAGAAATAAATACAGTCCCACAGAAAAAATCAAAATCGAGATCTGTGAGACAGACTATGATATTTCAAGTATTTTTCGACACCAAATCCAAATCCGGGATCAGTAAAGTTCCTAGACGTCCAGAATTCACCCGCACGGCTATTATTTAAAAAACTTATAAAACGTCAAAAGAAAACAACAAAATGTCATCTTTCAGACTAAGTAGTTTTTAGGGTGCAAATAGTTCATTCCACGTTTGCTCGCTAAAAATGAGTTTAGTCATTGTTGGTTGCAACGCAATTGCAGAAAGCAAGTATATATTTGTGAAGCCGGGTAGTCTATAGTGTTCATCTGAGAAGATGTGAAAGAAAGAAAGTTGGTTGAGTAGCAAGATAGCATCTGGATGATTATGCGTATTGGTCTGCATGTGTATGAAATCAGTGATGTTTTCTATGTGAGAAAATTATTACTGAATATGCTGCTAATGAAGTACATATATCTATTAGCTGTGCCCGACGGGGTATGTTGTCCTTTCTAAAGACAGGTTATATTCAAAGTTATAAATTACGATTTTTCCATTTCTTTATGTTTCAAAAACTTTGCGGAACATTACGGTAAATGGCCACCGTGCCCGCGTTGTGTGCAATTAAGCCTCATCACAGAAAAATTGGGAATGTTGCATCACACTTCAACCATTATCGCAGTGCTGCACATCTAGGCGCTGATTTGTATTTTCTATTGACATCGCAAAATAAATTTCTATAAGATTTAAATTACTGGAAATAAAAAATAATGTAGTAACCTTTTCACATTTATAAATATTCATATCTCTAGCATTTTCTCACCTATTCCTTCACCAACCAGCGATTTGTCGGCATTTGAGGTCGAAAAACATCCACTTCCCTTGAATTCACCCCCGACATCGAGGCTACCCATAACGACGGGTGAAAATTGAGTTTCGAGTGATGGATGCTAATTCGTTGCATTGTTGGACACGCATTTTGGCAGTAATTTTTCCTTTTGAACCCAGAGCCCGATGATCTTAGTAAGATTATGGATGGGCCGTATACAGGGTTATCCAAATTAAGTGTCCACCATTAGTAACTTTGTTATTAGTGAAAATACAAAGTTGTTTGAATTAGCAAACTAGTAGCATTTTTAACGCTGGTAAAAATGAGAAATAAAAAAAAACAATTGAGAGTCGTTATTTTGATTTTTTTCAGTAAAATAACATTTTTTTAAATGGAAACCCCTGTATATTATATTTTTTTCTGTTAAAGCATCAAATTTTAAACAAAAAAGCTTACAATAACTTTTCTCCTAGGTTACAAATTGTTGAAGTTATGGCCTCCAATCTGAGACAATTAAATTGTATCGACAAACTTTATTTTCAACATCGACTTATAATCTTACAAAATACAATAACAATTTTTTTTAAAGAAGATGCTCGAAAACACCACCTTGTTCTTCAATACATTTTTGGGCACGTTTTCCAACTGCTCGAACTGTCTTAAGTATGGTCCTACCATCTATCTGGGTTATCTTTTCCCTAACTGCAATCTTTAACGCGTCAAGGTTATCGTACCTTCGCTTGTAAATTTGGTTCTTTAAGTAACCCCACAAGAAGTAATCAAGTGGGTTTAGATCTGGTGATCTGGGAGGCCACTGTATTGGGCCATTTGTTCCTATCCACTGATCATTAAAAGTAGTACTTAGAAAATGATAAGTACCTCTGGAGTTGTGGGCAGGTGCGCCATCTTGCTGAAAATGCAGATGATGTCTACTTATAAGATCCAATTCGTCTAAGAAATTAGTCAGAATTTCTGACATAAATTCCACATATCTTTCACCAGTTATGGTTCCCTCATAAAAGAACGGGCCAACAATTTTTGAACCAATTATACCGCACCAAACGTTGAAACTGAAACGGACTTGTGGGCCTCTTGGATGTACTAACAAAAGATTTTCTCTTGACCAATAATGGTGGTTTTTTCTATTAAACATTCCAGAATTTGAAAAATTTGATTCATCTGTCCATAAAAGGTAACGAAAGTTATTTACATTTGGCGACAGAAGCTAAGATACCAATGGCAAAAAACAAGTCTTCTCTCTGGATCCCCTGCCAAAAGCGTTTCAACTGGTCGGTACTTATACGGAATAAATTTGTATTTTTTTAAAATCCTTTGAACAGTACCATAACTGAAATTAGAGTCCTTGAGAATATCTGCTATTGAATTCTCACGATAAGCTTCAAAATATCCAATAACTGCAATTTCCGTGGCCTCGCTTATTATGAATTCTTTTTTTGCCCTTGTTTTAGCAAAAACATTTTCGTTGCCCCTAAATTTTCGATAAAGTCTCAGAAAATATCGTTCATACGGTTGAATGCGAGCGGGATATAATTCACTGTAGTATTCTCTTGCTCTCAAGGAGGATTTTCTGCACACTAAATAGCATTCTAACATATCACACTTTTCTTCATGGGAGAACATTTTTCTTTAAATTAATGACACAATAAAGCTTATAAACAAGTATTTACACTAAAGTTTGACATTATTTGATTTTATCATTGTTTTCCAAAGCCTTATAGTTGCGAGTATGTCCAGTTTAACAATTTGTCGCTTATCTTAATGCTGTCAAATCGCGAACGCCATGTTGTTTTCATAGCCGTCTTAATATTATAATACTGCAAATAATTAAAAATATTTATCGTTATTTTGACTTTATTTTTGACCTTAGCGGAAAAGTCATTATGAACTTTTTTGTTTAAAATTTGATGCTTTAACAGAAAAAAATATAATATACAGGGGTTTCCATTTAAAAAAATGTTATTTTACTGAAAAAAATCAAAATAACGACTCTGAATTGTTTTTTTTTATTTCTCATTTTTACCAGCGTTAAAAATGCTACTAGTTTGCTAATTTAAACAACTTTGTATTTTTACTAATAACAAAGTTACCAATGGTGGACACTTAATTTGGATAACCCTGTATACGTGAAATTCGGTTAAATATGGTATGTCGCGAAACCGGAAGTTTGTAAGAGGTCCGGTAGGTCTGTCGGTGTATGTATGTGTAGACCGAGTTCATACCACAGCATCTAGCATCCGGAGATCAATTTTTCACTGCTTTTAAGTTGTTGTTTTTGGCCCATGGGTGACTTCCAGGGGTATAAAGCTTTCGTTATCTTCAAATTTGGATTCATTGCCGAAAAATACATAGGAATACTATGTTCCAGCATCTGGCATCCGAAACTCAACTTTTAATCCTTCTAGTAATTTTCGACACCGGTGTTGAGCTCTAGAGGTCTTTTGGATCACAAATTCGGATTTATCGTCTAAAAATACATGAGATTACCTACCATGTTTCCGCATCTGGCATTAGAAACTCAATTTCCATGCCTTGTAGGGGTCGTTATAGGACTCGATGGTGAATTCTAGATGTCAAGGATCGTTTCTGATCCCAGATACCAATTCAGCGTCGAAGCATACATGAAATGTCGTGGCCTGTTTCACGAATCTCGACCCTTATTTTTTTCGTGGGTTTGTGTAATGCGTCTAACAAAAAAAAAGGATTGATACCATTTTCAAAATTTTTCGCGATTACAATACTTCCTCGCCGGTGATGTGGGAAGCAAAAGAGCTCAATTAACAAACCGAGTGGCCCCGGTATAAAAAGGTAACACTTAGTTGAGTTGATTCTCCTCAGCGTTGCAGAGTCCGTTTAATCTCAGCCAGGTCCATTTGTCTCAATCTTAAAAACAATGTATTATTTAAGGAGAAGGAAACAGTAGCAGAGTATCGGAAATTTGTTTGCCTTCTCTGGCCAGAGGACCGGATATGAGAAGGAGGGAGCGAACACGGGAACGAACCGGATACCAGATACATGGGAAACGTGTTGTAGAGAGATCCGCATGAGTATTACGTATCTTGAAAATTGATATTATGCCGATTTTTTCTTTTTGACATTATATTGGTGTTTTGTGACATTATTTAGGTTTTTCTACAAGATGTTAACTTAGCACTAGCTGATGGACACGTTGTGAACTCGTTTTGTAGTTGTACGTGTTGTCTAAACGTCATGAGGCTCCGGTTATCAACGTTTGGCTATGATGTGATGTAAAATCTGCTTCAGAGATGGCATTACTGGAGGTAACGGCAATGGATAGGTGCATAGTTAGGATTTGTGTGCTAATAATATGTGTCGATGATAATTCATTGGACCTTGTCTCAAATACACTTACTTGAAAATTCAAAGCTAGAAATTAGTTGCGGATCTACGTTTTGTTATCCATTCTAGAAACTACATATGCAAATTTGCTGAATTTAAAAATGAGAGAGATAAGAAATAATATAATATTCAGTAATGATTTACTCACACAGCAAATCACTGATTTTATACACATGCAGACCAATACACCAATCATCTAGATGCGACCTTGCTATCCACGCAAATAATCAACTTTCTTCTCAGTGATGAAAACAATAGACTGCTCGGCTTCACAAACATATGCAACCAATAATGCGTGTATACGTGCAGTTGAGCCATACCTGGACGCTCACAGCGGTCCTAGTAAGCACACGTAGAATGACTGTTTGCACCCTAAAGACTACTTAGTCTGCAAGATGACATCTTACGTTTTTTTTTGACGTTTTATATGTTTTTTACATAATACCCATGCGGCCCTCGTACTACGTAAAAAGTGACATTATATCGATTGTTAATGACATAATTTTTCCGAAAAATGTTACCATGGAACTAGCTGCCTTTCACTTCATTTTCACTTATAGCAGCAGTAAGTGTTTCCTAAATGTGATGTCACTTGAACTATATATGGCTTGGCTCTGATGTGATGTAAAATCTGCTTCAGGCATGGGACTAGTGAGGCCATTTGTAGCTTCTATGGACCAAGCTGTATGTTCTCTACTATTGCCGGAGTCACAGTGGTGGTGCCATTACGCCATAGATGGTGCTCATAGCGAGTAGGTGCGGAACAGTACACAAGTTGACATTATACCGAATGAGGCTTGAAAAAAAAGATTGTTCTTGTTCTCTGTTCCTGTCAAGCTTCTGAAAATGATTATTTTCTTCATTAGAGCGCACTACAAAGATACTGTACGACAATTTCATTGCAAAAGCTACTTACAAATTCCCTTCCAGGACACGCAATGCAAAAAACGAAGAAAAGAATTAATTAGTGAACAGTGATAAGGCACAGGTCTCAGAATAAAATATTGATCAACTTAAGACTCTTACTGATTGGAAAATTTGAAAAGTTATGTTGAATGCATAAATGTTCGATGAAGAAGACGAACTGGCAGTTAAGGTAGGTTAAAACGCAAAATTGGCATGCTCCAGAGCCACGATAGACACAACTTTGAAAAAGGCAGCTGCAGTTACTGTGCATGGCTAAATTTACAGTGTTGCCGAGATCGAATGACAAAACCAGGTAATAGGGACTGATCCATGTGAAAGGTAAGTAAGTTGCTAACGTTAGTTGGTTGTATTTTCTATCTGTTAAGGTCGAAAAACGTTTTCCATTATTATGTATATTGTTGGGTTATTCAAGAATCATTCCTTATTTCTCAATAGTTTTCTCAAATATGCCGAAATGTAAAGCTGATGGTGCTAGTCAATTGAATCATCCATTCATTCACTTGACTAGTTTTATTGTCATAAAGGAGGACCCAATCCTCTTTCAGCCTTAATGTCCATTATGATGCACATAAATCGGATCAGATTTGTGTTGTTCGAGCGAATCAGATATAACGGTAATCAAAATAACAGCATGTTGACATAATTCGCTGCAAGCTCATTAATAAATGAGGCTGGTTCATTCCGCCTGATTACGATATACGGTGCCTTCAGCGAATAAGCTGACTGTGACAATACAGGGTGTACATGTTATGATAGTCATTATTTAAATGGTGACAGAAGGTGTTAAAATAAGCAAAAATTTTCATATCACATGGGGGTCAAAACGGCATTTTTTTTTAGAAAAGCGACTTTAAAGTAAAAGAAAATCTGACAATGCCGCAATACAGACGCAAATTACGACGGAACGTAGTGTAAATAAAGATGGAGTTCGTTATTTTTGGCTCTTAGGTATTATTTCATTATTTGATAATGTACTCGTAAAATGCAAACAATTAAAAAAAACGGACTTAACACTTACTGTCTCAGCGCTTCACCTGGTGTGCAAAAGTTCATTGAACGTATTAAAAAAATCCACTTATAAATAAGGAACACAATTTTGATACATACATTGTTTTTCGTTTTAAAACCCACACTGCACTTTCTTGTATTCAAAGAAGGTGTTCAAATGTCATCCTCCACTTTCCACACAAGCTTCATTACAACCTTCACGAATGGGATGAGGATTTTCTTGGGCCCCACGTGTGAGTATTATGGAAATTTAAAATCGCGTCTCGCGTTAAAGTAGATTCGTACATAGCTAGAATGTTTTTGTGCAAAAGCCACTGACAGAATGTTAGTCTGCCATGATAGTCTTCTGATAACAAGGCCTGCACTCGTTGTACATGGTAGGAATAAAGCAAATTCTCCCGTAGGATTCTATAGACTATGGTACGCGATAGTCCAACGCGGCGGCCACGATATTTAAAATTGTTCCTCCTGCTCTACAGTAACCTGTATTTCACGAGTGCGAATAGTAGTCTGCTGCACACTTCCTGTATCTCGAAGTCTTTGGTACACTTGCACAAATGTCCTTCTATCTGGTACAACCCCGTTGGCAAATCTGTCGCGATAAATTTAGTTGCATGATTTGAATTCTGACGAGCTTCACCGTAAACTAACAACATGTCGGCGAACTCTTGATTCGAGAACATTGTAAATCAACAGGACGACGTACGCAACAAAAAACAAAACAACATGCTCACCACTGTTGTCGTTTGCGATCGATTGCCGTTTCGATAGAGTGCTGATGACCGACGCGCTGTTGTCATTTGTGTTTTAAATATTCAATTTAATGAAACTTACTTACTGACTGACTACAAATTTTGGCTTAACTTATAAAACTTAATGCCAATTACTTATTTATTACCCAATTTATAAACGTTTTGATTAAATTATAGAAATTAGTAAGATTGTGGTGATTGTGGTTGATATAAAGCCACTTAAAGTGTAAACTATAAAGCCATTTAGACAAAATCTATTGACTTTGAACCATGGGTCATATGAACTTCTTGACTTGTTTTGACCCCCCCTATTAACCATTTCAATAATGACTACCATAACCGTTTACACCTTGTATACTGTGCTTCAATAGTTGTATAGGCATGTCTTTGTCCACTGATAATTTTGGTCTCTCGTCTGTGTACCCTTATACCCTATTTCACGAGTATCCATCACTCTTTGACGTCTACCGAGGTTAACAGCTGATCAGCAAGTGCGTGCGTGCGTACGTGCGCGTGTGTGTGTGTAGGTGTGCGTATGTATTGCATTAGTTGTAGGAAATTCCTACATAATATTTACCAGGGTTGTGGGGACATCATGTACTCCGGCGACATACCCGTGTCCTCACAGTGTTCCGCCAGATAAATGCGAAGTTATTGAATTATTTACCCAAATTTCAAAGTAGGTATATCTATTTCGCGGGCTCCTAGGTGACATTGCGTTTTGGCTCCAGAATCATGTTCAATTATGGTTATAGCAAGGACGGTTACTGTCCCTACAGCGCCGGTAAAATTCATGTGTGCTATACACCAGACTGTTGCAATACTTGTGAGAAAAAAAAATTATCCTGTAAGCTAGCGCCCTCTGCAGTAAATTATTATGCAAGGTCCTGAAACCTGGTTATCCGAAGGCACAGTATATAAACACATTTCTGCTTGAGCTGTGGGGACAAATACTGGGAATGTGAATACTACTCTGATTTTAATGGCAGAAAATATCAAACTAGAGGACAGTCATATTGTTGCTCATTGCAAGTACGGAATGTCAACAAAAAATTGGAAGTTGGAAATGTCAAGACGACGGCTGGGCGGCGCCTTGTGATATTTTCTTAAATTGAGTACTCATGAGTACTGTGTGAATCTAGAATAGAAAATCAGTACGTTTCAAAATGAGGACTGTCAGGTTGTCAAAGTTGAGCGCTTCTTGTACATTAATTGCTTATATCAACAACTAATCATCAAAGCACTATTGTATGTTCTATCAATGTTCATCTATTGGAAGGGTCTATCCGGATATGTAACATTCATCAAAACATTCTCAGTTAAAAGAAAAATGTTGATATAATATACTATAACGTTTAGATGTTATTTTGAGTTATAAGCTATTGAATGTACAATCACGCTTAATGTTGACAGCGTGCCGGTTCGCCAGCTTCAACGGTAGCGATTTCTCATCCTTGGATTATGGAGTATTCATAAGACACCAAGTGGCGCTTACTCGCTATCTTAGAAATTTTAAATGTTATTTTTACGGTACGGTATTCATACGTCAATTAAATCATCCTAATCTCGCTCGCCGACTTGACCCGTTAAAAATAAGTAGAGGTAAAGCTCTGAAATAAAAATACTCGTAGACCTAGGAAAATACGTGTCACTTCGTTTCCGTCGGCCTGTCTTCCTGCCCGCCTATACTTGGACCACCTAAAAGTTGAGAAGTACTATTCGGATTTTGATGAAATTTTCACAAAAGTTACTAATAACACCAAGAACGAAAAAGCTTAATAGTTATAAAATCGGCCAGTTCCGGTGGTGCTTTGGCAAAGCAAAAAAAAAATAAAGATAGATCAAACTTCGTTTTTGGACATTTTAGAGCCTTGGTCATTTTCGAAAAAAAATTTGTAGGGGTTGAAGGGGGTTGAGGAGGGAATGTTTACAATTTGATGGCACACTTATATGTATGTGTCCAACCGCAGTCATTCAACGCAATTATTAGTATGCATTCCACATGTCATAGATTTCTTCGTACATTACCCGTAAAACGTAAGAATGCCAGAAAAATGTCTTGGCCGGCGTGACAGAGTCTCTCATAGGGGTCATTCTATAACTGCTACGCGCATTCTTGCCGAAATCACGAGTGAGTTCATCTAGAGGGGATGGATGGGGTAATGGAGACGTTGCCAGGTGGACGGTACAACCGTTAGGGCAGGAAAAAAGATGTCTATGGACTAATTGCATGGGCTTGTTTGACTGACTCACTGCATTTAATTTCTATTTTAACACGTCCGTAGGTAACTTTTCCTTCGCCACTGTTAAGGAAGTATGGTAATTGCGAAAAATTACGAAAATGAAATGTTATTTTTGGATGTTATATGGATGTAGTCTCGAAAAAACCATTTCCGTCAGCTGTGAACTGGAGTGCTTGGAAATGAACATAATCTAACTGATGACAAAATTGCGTGAAAAGTACAGTCAATCTACTTGAAACCATTTTATTCACATTTTTAGGGAACACGCAAGACAAACCTTTTGAAAAGTTACGAGCCGTAAGCACTCATACATATACGCAAACAGATGGCCGAAATTCATCACACGAATTTAACATGTACATACTTTGTCAAAGAAATAGTAATATATTCAGTTCTACTCAAACAGTATCAAAAAGAATGCTTTAACTGAGATTAATGACTTTCATTTTCAACATAGATTGGAGAGAAAATGTATAGAATAATCACATAAAAATACTGGGAAAGTTTTAAAAAAACTAAGAAACAACCAGTAGTACACAAAAGAGGAAAGGTAATTTCAGCCGTACCAATAAAGGGAGTAACCAATGGATGAACTTGCAAATTCAAAGTGTGAAAATCGATGAGAAAAGTAGTGTAACTGCTTCCCTCATATATGAAGATCAGACACGATAAGAAAAAGTGTTTCCACAGTTCAGCTACAGCGTGCTTTTTATCACTGAGGCTAAGCTACGTGAGTAAACTAAAATACTTACTACACTACATGCATGGTGGTAAGATCAAGTTGTACTTTGTTTAAATTCAATTATGATAGCTGTATTTTTTTCAACTGATCAAACTGACGACAGCGATCAATTTGTATTCCATGAATTCGAAGCTCACGAACAGAGTTCGTCATGCGGTGTGTTTAATCGCATCCATAAATAAGTGAGATTCAATGCTCAGACATCTATTCATATATCCAAGAAACTACTTCTCAAAACGCACTGATAAAATCACCTGACAAATTACAGATTAACGAGCAACGAAATATCGATGGAAATATATTTCAAGACAGTGGCCAGGATAGTAGCAGTGAATACGTATACCTAGGCCAAAACACATAAGAAAAAGTATACGAACAATAGGCATAGGACAATAATACGCTTACGAAAAGTACAAAGGAGAACACACCAAAATAAAGATAACCCAAATAGGAACTACCTTTTAAGAATATCAACGTATTGACCACTGAAAAGGGGATTAGTTTGTATAAGATCCCAGACATCGCTTAAGTACTCTATAAGGCTTTTGTAATGAGTTAATCTCGGTGGCCATGATGGAAATAGAACGAAATATAAGTATATCACGCTGTAGCCGCGTCATGGCAAATCAACAGCCTCCGACCTCGCTCAAATTTGGATATGCTGTAGCTAATCGAACAAGATAAGATACCTATTTTTTTCATCGACTGACATGCACTCTAAGAGGGTGAAAGCCACCCAGAAAGTTTCACCCCTAAAATCAGATTTCTTTGTATAAAATGGAAAATATGAGTTTGAAATGCGCAACAAAACTGTACAGGTTTGTTTGCCATTGTTGCAACCTCCACATTTTATAGGGGCTTTTGAGCGTTTTTTGCGTAAAAAATAGAAAATCGTCAAATATTAAATGAAGGTTTTCTAATAGACAATTATACTTTTTAATCTAATATTTTATTTTGGGGGTAAACTAGCCATTTTTTTTTTTTTTTTTTTTTTTTTTTTTAACGAGGGGAATGCATTTACGCACATACCATAGCACGAGCTACGACGTGTGTGGGGCTCCAGGTCTTGAAGAGATCACCTATACCCATAAACCCTAACCTCCGCGGGCCCGACTCATCGCGTCTCGGTAGGCCATGTGTTGTGCGTGACCTGCCGGTCCTGCTACAAACGTCTCATCATGTGTTTCAGTCTCTGGGAACGCCGGGTTGGCTCCCTTTTACCTCGCACTTCTATCGATGTCGTTAAGCGATCATCGATAGAGGGTCTGCTAGTTTTCCTCTTGAAACTCTTGTTTCGAAAAATCAAGAGTTTCAAGTCATCTTACCAATATGTTGTTCCTGGTCCTGGTCCTGAAGGGTCCCGGTCCTGGTGGGTCCTGGTCGTGGCGGGTCCTGGTCCTGGTTGGTCCTGGTCCCGGTGGGTCCTGGTCCCGGTGGTTCCTGGTCCTCTGCATCCACGCCGTGGGGGGGGGGGGGAGCAGCCGCAAATTCTCCTAGTCTCCTAGTCAAGGTTCCAGTTAGCGGGTGCCAACTGGGACCTTGGTCTGGGGTACCTGGTTCTGCGGTTGCGAGGCCTCTCGTCCGGATCGTAGTCCATGAGGAATCGTAGCTGCTCGTTCGGGTGGTCCTGAGCTTTCTCGAAGGTCTTCTCCGCTTTTTTCCTCATGTACTCGTGGATGGTATCCCAATGCAGGTCTCTACGCAAGGTTGAGTTCCTTACGTAGGAAGGTGCATTGGTGGCGATCCGGAGTAGCTTCATCTCTAGAGCAGCAAGTCGCTTGCGGTAGCTGGGGGCAGCGTACCCCAGACCGCGGAGGCGTAAGCGAGCTGAGGTCTGGCGATGGCCTTGATCAGCCGTAGCTTGGTCGCTAGCGGCATCTGGCTGTGTCTACCCAGTAATGGATAGAGTTGAGCCATGGCTGCTCTGGTTTTTGCGATGACAGCTTCTATGTGCGCTTTCCAGGTGAGGGACTTGTCAAAAACGATCCCCATATTTGACATTGTCGCTCCACTGGATATCTTCATCGAAGATGGATGCTTCGAGAGGTCTTGCAATCCTTCTTCGTTGAATGAAGATTGCCTGCGTCTTCTGGACGTTGATGCGGATTTTCCATTTCACGCACCAGTCCTGAATTTGGTCCAGTTCACCCTGTAGTCTCCTACGGATGATCTCGGGTCGTCTATGCTTGGCGGCTATAGCAGTGTCGTCTGCATATAGGGCCAGCATTGTGTCAGCTGTCTTCGGCACATCGTAAGTATAGATGTTGTAGAGCAGGGGGGCTAAGGCTGACCCCTGGGGCACGCCTGCTTCCAGCTGTCGTCTTGTTGAATGGCATGTACCAATCTTCACCGTGAACCATCTTTGTGTTAGATAGCTCTGGATCAGTTGGCACATGTTCGCATCGATTCCGGCGGCTTCCATTTTGGCGATGAGTCCATCGTGCCAAACTCGGTCGAAGGCTCGTTCCACGTCCAGCAGGACGAGACCGGTTGCCTCCTGGAGATTGAAGCCGCTGGTGATGTTTTCCGTCAGTCGTAGCGCTTGGAGTTCCGTGTTGTGGGAGGATCTGAAGCCGAATTGCTCTGGGGGGAGAAGTTGCAGTTCTTCTGCCTGCTTCTCTAGTCGAACGGCGATAGCCTTTTCGACTACTTTGCCCACCGAGGAAACCAGGCTGATGGGCCGGTAGTTCTGGGGCAACTTCCGGTCCTTGCCTGGCTTGGTGAGCATTATAACCTGGGCTTCCCGCCACCGCCGCGGGAAGTGGTTAAGTCTCAGAGTGGCATTGGCGATGTTGGTGAGCGCAGCAATGCCTTTGGTGGGAAGGTTCTTCAGCATCCTATTGTTGATGCCGTCCCTTCCCGGCGCCTTTCTGACCTTCAACCTGCGGATGATCAGACGGATTTCCTCTGGACTGGAGGGGTGATCCGTCTCCTGGCCAGGTGGTCGACTCCTCATGTTTTCGGCTGCGACTTCCACGGCCTCCTCGTGGTTGTCGTCCTCGTCTTCATGGTAATTGAGTCTGCATTCGGATTCTAGCGAATCGGCGAATGCTTCGGCTTTTTCTTCACTGGAGTAGGCCAAGCCGCGTTGGCCGTGAAGAGTGGGGATCGTGGTGCGCTGACGACGAATTTTCGCTGCATAGACCAGGCCGTACCATCCTGGGTCTCTAGTTCTGCACAGGCTGCATTCCATCTGTTGTTTTGG